>OVAN01008468.1:0-18119 GCA_900406275.1 Anastatica hierochuntica | reverse complement strand
GTGATATGGGCCTCTCCACTCATCGCCAATTGGTTTTGAGTTGGAAGCCCACGTAACTTAACAGACATAACCTCTGCCCTGTTAGCAAAATTACATATAAATTTTTTGTACCTAAAGCCTTTCCTTACCAAATTTTAGGTCGAGGTCGATCGTGCATGTATTGTAGTATTATTAAGATGAAGACCGTCTATTTGTAGAATTCCCATCAACAGAAACACTCAGTTGTTTCTGATTTGACATCATTATCACCAAATAAGTCAAAAACTTTCATATCTTGGACCGAACCAGTCCTACGAAAATCAAAATCCAACTTAAAAAAAAAAATTATGGCCATTTCTATTAGTTTAAAATCTTGTAAAGCTTTTGTAGCATCCGTTTCATCCTCTCTCGAGAAATGATCATAACAGAAAACCTGATAAAAAAGATAACTTGAGTTAGATCTCACCCGAGAACCTGCCAAAAAGAAAAACCTACACGAAAAAAACTTTCCTAAAATGGAAGTTGCCAAATATGAAACATGTCATATTCGGAAACTGCCCAAAAAAGAAATTCGGGATCATGAGCAAAACAGGACGAAAAATGTGAAAAGCTAAAGAAAAGAACCTAAACTAGCAAAACTGGATCGAACCTGTTAGATCAGACCAAACTGGCCGAAGTCGACGACCTAACAGACCGTAACCTGTGGAACAAACTTACTAACCTAACCGAAGACTCGAGAGTAAAGAAAAGAAAATAAATAAAAGGATAAACTTACCGGAGAAAGCGTCGAAGCTCGTCAGGACCTTCCGGAAAAATGTCCGACATGCCAAAAGAAACTCGAAAAGTTCACCTGGAAAAATCTCGGGAACTCACCAGAAAAGAACTCTGCCGGAGGCGGTGGCTAAAAGCAGCTGGAGTCTGGCCGAGAAGCTGGCCTACTGTGCAAAGCATTGCTTTGACTTGGTGAAAAAAATGAAGGGGGAAATGTTCTATTTATAGAAGAGAGGAATGAAGGAAAGAGAGTTAAACTTCTGATGTGGAACAATCTATATAATAAAAGATGAAAGAAGTCTTTCCCATGATAACACATCATCATTTGAGAGCTAATAAAAGTTTGACATGTGTCAATTAACTAAACATATAAATTATTTATTACTTCTTTTCTTCTGTAACCCTTTAAAGCTTAATAAACAAAGCTAAATCATATTTAAATTAATTTTGAACCAAACTTTGTATACCTGGGGTTATACTTTAAAAAGAAATAACATGAATAGATTTTACTATGAACTAGAAAACACTAATGATTAATGGAATAATGCTGAACAATCTGGTGCCTTTAATATTTGAGAAATCCATAGTCTCAAATGTTTCTGAAAACTGTTGAAAGTCATATTTAGTCACTACTTTACCTCCTAACCGCCTCCAGGGTTAGAACCGAGAGGCCAACGTACTCTGATACCAAAATGTAACACCCGTCTCATCCTCTCTCGAGAACAACGTACCATTTGCCCTAATTTTTATCTCAGTTTACTCAACATAACCAATAATCCACTTTATTAATAATAAACCACATCCACAATGACCAGAAATCCAATAAATCGAGTTGAAACCGTATAAAAAAAAAAAAAAATGATGTCTCTAAAATAAATAAAACTCTGAATACAGCACATGTTTCGTCCAACTAATCTGATTACTCTTCAGCCTCATCTGAAAGAAGAAGGGAACAGAGGGGGTGAGCAACATGGGAGTCACTCAGTGAGGTGGGGAATGCTAGGGGAACCATAAGTCTGTAGACCCAGCATAAGTACTTACACCACGCAATCTAGTCCTAGAACATGCAGCAAACATGGCACCTAAAGCACCTAACACATGGAAAACAATATGGCCCTATGCGAGTTCAGTGATCGCCCACCCTCTGAAGAGGCTTAGTCGTATGGTCGTTAAGGACCATAGGCACCGCCCAGTGGACGCTTTATCGATCTGACAGGGCTACGACAGCGATCGACTTACTATCGTACCCTACCAAACATGATCCCAAGATGCAGAAGTTTTTATTTACCCCCCCCCCCCGATGCAGAAGTTCGTATCTGCACCCCCCCCCATGAAGAAATTCATATCTACACCCTCGGGAAAGTTTTGCCTAACCATAACTATACACACACTAGCAACTAACCAACAAACAACCAACGGTGAAAGCATCTAACAACATATTTCGGTTTGTTCAGACTCAAAAATAAATGACTCCAATCAAGCAAGACATGTCTCGGTGCTAAATTACACGACAAAGAGTGAATAAGGAAAGCATGAGGAGTATATGGATCTAACCCTTACCTTTGCCCTAAGTCTGAACCCTTGGCTTAATTGGTTGACGATCGGCCTCCGGAAAGAAGAACCTAGACCAGGAAACCTGAGTTAGACCTTACCCGGGAACTTGCCAAATAGGGAAACCTGCCCGAAAAAGAAACTTTCTCAAAATGAAAGCTACCAAATATGGAAACCTCCCATATTTAGAAACTACCCGACAAGGAAACTCGAAACCAGGGGAAAAACGAAACAAAAATATGAAAAGCTGAAGAAAAGAACCTAAACTGGCAAAACCGGGCCGAACTTATTAGATCAGACCAAATTGGTCGAGGCCGATGACCTAACAGACCTAACCAGTCGAACCAACTAACTAATTTAACCCGAAGACTAGAGAGAAAAGAAAAGAAAAGAAAGGAAAAGATAGACATACCGTAAAAAGCGTCGGAGCTTGCCGAGACCTTCTTCCGGAAAACTGCTCGGCACGCTAAAAGGAACTCGAAAAAGTTGGCCGAAAAAATCTCGTGAACTTGCCAGAAAAGAACTCCGCCGAAGGCGGTGGCTAAAAACCGCTAGAGGCTGACCGAGAAGCTGACCTCCTATGCAAAACATTGCTTTGACTTGGTGAAGAAAAAATGAAGGGGTAATATTCTATTTATAGGGGAGGGGAAGGAATGAAGGAAGGAGAGTTAAACTTCCGACGTAGGAAAATTTAACAAAAATAAAGAATGAACTTTTAAAATTGAATTGAGTTAATGGACTCTAAATGGGTCAGAAATGAAAGAATTAGAAAGACTTGGACTTGATAAGATAATGGACTGGGATAGGGGTGCTACATTTTTATCAAAATATCTTCTAAACAATACTCTCTTAGTGAAAAAAGAAACGATGGCGTTATAAAAATAATTATTATCTAAAAGGTTAAGTTGCCAAAATTTCTTCTAGGATGGTTTCAAATCGTTGCTTAGTTCACTTGCCAAGCAGATCGAAACTATCTTTGAGAAAAAACTCTCACAAGTTATCCTTCCACGAAAAACTTAATATTCAAAATATGAAAACAAGTATATGGATAATTTCTTTGTACCATATTAGTTTTTCCATAATTTAAAATAGTCTCTTAGTTGGAGTTCTTCCGATGTGGGCATGAGGAGAAAGAAGGCGAGACATGGTATGTCTTTTGTGTGCTAAGTGTAGGAGTCATAATCATTGGTCAGTGATACGGAGGAGAGGTTCCATGAAGGGTCTCTTAAAGATACTTTAAGATACTTACGTTAGATTATATTTCCTTTTTCTATTGGGATTAAATTAAATTACTTGTATAAACACTTGGCTTTTAATTCATTATATTCAAGTTGGGCTTTACTGAATCTTGAATTTCTCGTGGTATCATAGTCAAAATAAGATCCTAAAAACTCTTCCACACATTTTTTATTATAAAAGATCACCATCAACATTCGAGTATCTTCTAAAATCATCAACATTTCCTCTATTTTACGAATAAAAAACAGAGCATATTCATCCGAGTCTACAAAAATCACATCCGCATCTAAAACTGTTTTTTTGTTTCATTTATAAATGAAACACGAACAGTTTATAAAAGATCTTTGATTTCGAATTCTTTAATTATAATACATCCGATAACACTACATGTTTCTTATTACATAAGAAACTAGATAAGTACTCGCGTAATACGCGAGTAAAATAAAATATTTAGTGTCTAAAATTGATAACATGCATGATTATAGTTTGTACGTTTAGATTAAATCTTCTTTAAATCATCCTCTGGCTCGTGTAAATAAATTATAGATTAAAATCTACGTTTAATTTTTCATTTATTGTATATTTAGTGTCTAAAATTAATAACATGCTTATTTATAGTTTGTACGTTTAGATTAAATCCTCTTTAAATCATCGGTTGGCTAGTGTAAATAAATTATAGATTAAAATCTACGTTTAGTTTTTCATTTATTGTATACTTACCACAAATAAAATTTTTTTAGATTGTCTTAGATTACTGAAAAGTTATAAATAACAATATTTTTAAATGAAGAGAGTTTCCTTAAAAATTATATATTTCATATTACGTAAAATGATTTGAATAAACATCAACCATTTTTAAAAACTTATATTCCGAGCCTTAATTATTCTTACATGTTTGATAATTCGTTTATAATGATTCGAATGTAAAAAATTAAGATGCACAAAAATTAAAACTTAAAATCAACTTTTTATATTATAGAAAAACTATTAGGAAAAACATGTATTATATTATAATTTTTTGGTGCTATACATTATAGATTTTATGTGTATTTTATGACTTTTCTTTTAAGATTATATAGTTTTCTTTTACTTAATTTTTTAATAAGCTAGTTTTTCTTTTTTAAATTATATCTTTTAAGAAGTAAATAACCAATAATAGGAAAGTTTATATTAATTTTTATTTCTAGATTGACACATGTCACGATCTAAATTAAACATTGACATATGTCGAAATCCGGTGAGTTACAATTTGCTTACGTGTCGCGTTCACGTCGAACGCGTTCAACTTTATATAATAAGATCAGCATATATTCATCTACATCAAAACATCAGAATTATTGATCCACGCCTATATCTTTTAAAAAGCATCATAAACATCCATTACGATGTCGATAACATATAAGATTAATATCTCCCTATGATCTCACATCCAATGATACTCCCGTCATCATTATCTCTCAAGTGTTTCTTAGTAGAACCAACGATGATGAATATGCTATCAATATACATATGGCACTTAGTTCCCCAAAAAACTTTAGCTTTCTAAATGACATTATTCTAAAACCTTCACTGAAATCATATGATCTTGAAAATTGGTACGCAAAAAAATCACCATCTTGTTGAGTGGAGAAAAAAGACAATTGAGTATGAGATACGATCAACTCTATCAACTCGGAAATCAAAAAGGAGCTATGAGATAATGTTAGAAAGAGGTTTTTCATAAAGAGCAACATAAGACAACAACAGAGCGCATTGCTCTTGCAAGTCGCAAACAATCATGCTCGACAATAAATGATTATTTTGACATCAGACAAAGCTTTGGGATAGCATTGCGAAGTGTATGAATTCAAAAGATACACATACGGAAAGTGCAATGTGACATAAACAATGCACGAGATATAAAAATCGAGACTTTAAAGGTCCATGATTTCCTATTTGTTCTTGATGATGCTACACATGGGGTTATCATGTCGCAAATTAGTAAGATATCTCCTCTCCCAGACTTAGACTGTCTCTATTAAACCGTGATTCAAAACGAAACATTGCAAACAAGTGATCTACATGAGACTATAGTAATGAGTTTTACTTCACAAATCTTGATATCAAACCATAACCAAAGTCAGAGAGATTTTTTAAAACGACATATCACTCACCAAATAGGACAAAATAGACCCACCAATCAGGATCATTCATGTAGGTCCAGTCCACGAGGTAAGCAAAAGAAGCAACTGATTGGGATCCCAAATTTATGGGGCATTTTTAATAATTTTTTGAAAAAAAATTTCATCTATAGTTATAAAAAACATATTTAGGGGCCTTTTATTTTATTGATACTTTTTGGGCCTATTTATGGAGCCTTTTTAAACACCAATAATTAAATAATAATGTTTTTATAAAATATGATTTGGGCAAAAATAAACTCTATACAATTTTTTTCCTGACGACGTTTCATGTTTTTTGTTTTAACTTTTTCTTTGAGCATCTTCTAGAAATCAAATTTTAAGGTATGTGAGGTCCAACTTTTAGTTGTAGTCATTATTAAAATCAAATTAATAAAAAGATTTGTACACAATGGTTGTACACAACGGTAATTGTTGATTTGATTTTAAAATGATTTTGATTTCATGAGTGGATTCAATGTTTTAAGGCACACAATGGTTGACCAAAAGTTTAAAAATTTTATAGTTAAATATATGATTGCAACCATTATAATTTAACAATTCATCTACAATGGTTTAATCTTATATAAAAATATTATAGTTTAATTTATATGATATAAGTTTAGAACAAAAGTAAAAGATTCTTCAATGCTTTCGAATCCAAGAATTCATATGTACGCATATACTATATATATTTGTTTGATTGTGTTTATAACTTTTTTGTATAAACATATAAATGGCACCGTTGAATGTAGAAAAACCTAAACAAACCGGAGAAAAGAAAGGTAAACCGTGTGGAGTAATATGAAATCAACCGAGAGATGTGTAAAAAGATCAAAGAAAGAGAAACAAGAAGCATTCGTCACGTCTTTATCAAGTTATATGTTCAAATATGTAAAGAAAGCTAATCTTGCAGAAAATTCTAACATCGATGAAGAAATCAATATCTAAGAAGGAAGAAAATGGAAATGAAGATGCCAACGAAGAAGAGAATTTTGGGGAACATAAAGAGACTAATCAAAAAGATTTTGGAAATTAAGACGAGGAGGAAAGTGAACACCAAAAAGAAAGGATTTGTGATAGTTACGATCCTGAAAATTAAGGATATGTTGATATGAAATTGAGGGACTTATTGGTTAAAAATGGTCGTACGACAAGGTTACCTAGCGATTATTGGTTTTCTAAGGATAGTATTGGTAGGCGTTACTCGCTAGCATTCTACACCAAAGACATAATAAATGGAGAGAAACAAGATAAGTGATGGTTGATATATTCAAAGACTTTGGATAAAGCTTTTTGTTTTTGTTGCAAGTTGTTCAGGCATAAAAATTGGTGGTAATCTGGAACAACGGGAAACAATGATTGGAAAATTTTTTTCTAAATGGTTAAAAGAACATGAAATTTCTCATGATCATGTAGCTAGCATGATAAGTTGGAAAGAGTTGGAGTTGATATTACAAAAAGTTAAGATAATTGATAAGTATGCTCAAGAAGAATTAAACAGAGAGAAAAATGATTGGAGAGAAGTATTATTGAGAATATTTGTTGTAGTGAAAACTCTAGCTCAGAGAAATTTGGCATTTTGTGGGATAATGAGAAGCATGATATGACAAATAATGGAAATTTTCTTGGTCTTATTGAGATGATTTTAGAGTTTGATAGAGTGATGAAGGAGCACATGAGATGAATTTAAAGAAAGGAAATCTATTCGCATTACCTCAGTCATAAGATTCAGAATGAATTGATTCAAATGCTTGTAAGGGAGATCCAAGTTATGATTATGAGAAAGATTCATGATTCGAAATATTTCTCTATAATTATATATTGTACTCCGGACATTAGTCACAAGAAAAAAATGACTCTGATTATCCGATGTGTGGATGTCTCAGCGATGTCAACCAAGATCGAAGAATTCTTTTTGACATTTTTAATTGACAAAAAATCAGGGGAAGGACTTTTCGCTTCGCTCCAAGATGCATTGGTTGAGTTATAGATAAACATTGATGATGTGAGAGGACAAGGATATGACAATGGATCTAACATGAAACGAAAAAATAAGGGAGTCCAAACGAGATTGCTGGAAATTAATCTAAGAGCATTTTTCACGCCATGTGGTTGTAATAGTCTTAACCTTGTTATGTGATATTGCATCGTCTTCCACAAAAGTTGTATCATTTTTGGATTTATTCAACGTATATACTGTTTGTTTGCTTCTTCAACAAATAGGTGGGAATTACTGACATATATGGTTAAAGGACTAACCTTAAAATCTTTATCTCAAATACGCTGGGAAAGTCATATTGAAAGTGATAAAGCACTACGGTTTCAGGCTCCAGAAATGAGAGAAGCTTTACTTTATTTGGTTGAAAGCACTGATGATCGAGGAACATGAAGTGATGTTGAATCTCTTGCTCTAAGTGAAACACATGGGATTGGAGGTTTTGAGTTCTTGTTTGGTATGGTTGTTTGGTATGATCTTCTATATGTTGTTAATATAGCAAGCAAGAGTCTACAATCAGAAAACATTGATATTGATTTTGCGACTCACCATCTCAAAGGGCTTGTGTCTTACTTCCAAACATATTGAGAGATAGGTTTCAAAGAAAAAATGTCAAAGGCTAGACTAATTGCAGCTGATATGTATATTGAAGCCGAATTTTCTTTGAAAAAGTGTGCCATTAAAAGAAAAAAGCATTTTGATGATAACACAAAGATAATTGATGAAAATGTGTTATTATCACTAGAGGAGAGTTTCCGAATTGATTATTTCAACACTCTCATTGATCAAGCTCTAGTTTCTCTTTAGTGTAGGTTTGAACAATTCCAAAAGTATGAACAAACTTTTAAATTTTTTGTTTGACTTAAAGAAACTTACATCAGCAAGTGATGATTGTTTAAACGAATCATGTGTGGAATTAGAAGCTTCCTTGAAGCATGGTACACATTCTGATATTGTTGGTGATGAGTTGCTTATGGAGCTAAAACTTCTTCGTGAAGTAATACCAAACGAAATTCAGAAGTCTACCGAAGTGCTTGACTTCTTGAAAAAATGGGAGGGTTGTTATCCAAACACATAGATTGCTTATTGTACATTGTTGACTATTCTGGTATCGATTGCTATGGCAGAAATAAGTTTTTCGAAATTGAAACAGATAAATAACTATTTACGATCTACCATGTCACAAGAGAGATTGAATGGGTTAGCTTTGTTATCAATTGAGACAGCTATGATTGAAAAATTCTACTATGTGAGTTTAATGGATGATTTGCAGACAAAAATGCAAAAAGAGTTATATTTTGGCAACAAAATTTTATGGTTACTATTTTTTTCCACTCTTTTACAAGCTTTTATGAAATTATGAACTGCTTTATGAAGCTTTTTGTGTGAAATTTCATATTATTTTTATTTTTGATTTTGTGTTATGTGAAAGGGGCATCTTAACAATAATAACGGTGTGGGATATCAAAATTCGTCGGACCGACACTGCCTTCACGACAGCGCATAGTGTGTGGCCAAAAGGGTCACGAAACAAAAACATGATTCCACGTAGTTGGCTATCTAGATCGGAGGGAAGGGAAGCCTCAAAGTTGTCCTCAAACACGATTTATAAGACGAGGGCGTGGTTCTAGACTTCGTGCCAATAGTTCCAAAATTATTAGAGCAAATCAGGTACAATTTTAATAGAATCTGGCCCATGCAAATGACGATAGGCATGGTCTATGTGGTGTCACAGACGAACAATAGAAAATAAGGCAAAGAGGTATGGCTACTCAAGCTAAAACTGAGACTATAAATAGTAAGAATGTAGAACATGTTTGGATATTGGATATTGGTGTTACTCATCATATTACAGGTTAAATAGATTTACTAGAAGACGTTCAGCATATCCTACCGTTTTTTGTCAAACTACCCACTGGATTAGATGCATCTTCATCTCGGGGGCAATTCGACTATCTCCACGATTATCTCTTATCCATGTCCATCTTGTGGATGGCCTTGATACTAATCTCATCTTCTTTAGACATTTTATTTTTGATAATGCATTGGTCGGGCAAGTCCTCAATAACTTGCTTCTTTTATAGAATTCCATTACGAATATTTTGTATGGTGCGCGTAGATGAGAGGGTGAGGAATTGTGATTCCTTACAATAGATATTGTTACCTCCTTACTGACAAGTGTGTGTGTGATGAGTCGTTCGTATTGCATAATCGGTTAGGACATCCATAAACCAAAGTTATCAGCATGGTTTCTGGTGCGAAAGGGTTTTAAATCTAGTTGTGATTTATTACTTAAGAATTATGACGTGTGTTTTCGAGCCAAACAAACTCGACAGCCTTTTACACAATTTTAATAATGATAAATAGATTTTGATTTTGATTTTAATTCATTATGATATTTAGGGGCCATATCGAATGATATCTCTTCGTAGATCAGGATATTTTTTTAACAATTGTCGATGTTCATTAACGAGTAGTATGGGTTTATCTCTTAGAAAATAATTATGTGGTTCTGGTGCACCTAAAGTAATTATTTGCCTTGTTGGAAGAAATTAATTGAAATTCTAGAAGAAATTAACTGAAATGATAATGACACAAAATTCATACTCCTAACAAATTATTTTCATGGAAAGGTTGTTGCATAGGATTTACAATTTCAAACACATCTTCCGATACAATATGGGAGTTAGTTCATTAGAACCTTTGTCTATCTACTCAGTAGAACACTAACGCGACTGTATCAAGAAAAGACTCCTTAAGAAAACTACATGATTATGCTCATTCATTCAACAACTTTCACTTTTTTCGATGTTTGGCATATGCTCATAACATTGATCATAAGGGAGATAAATTTGCTGAGCGAAGTCGACGTTGTGTTCCTTGGATATCCGATGGGTAAGAAAGGATGGACTTTCAAGATAAGGATATTCATGACGAAACTTTTTTTGTTCATACTCCTCAACAAAATGGATGAGTAGAATGTTAACATTGTCACATTTTGAATATTTCATACGCTTTATGATTTCAAAAATATCTTCGTAGAATATTGGAGTTAGTGCATTAAAATCACTATTTATCTACTCAATAGAACACTGTCACAACTGCATTAAGGAAAGACACCTGGCAAAAACTACATGATTATGCTTCTTCATTCGACAACCTTCACGTTTTTAGATGTTAGGCGTATGCTCATAACATCGACTATAAGGGAGGTAAATTTGTTGAGCGAAGTCGACATTGTGTGTTTCTTGGATATTTGATGGGGAAGAAAAACTGGATTTTATATAATATTTACAAGGACATCTTTTTTAGTTCATGATAAGAAGTATTAAACCATCTTTCCCTTTTTCAAAAAGAGATACGACATTTTAGGCTCTATAAACTCCTCTGATTTTTCATTACATATTGAATGAGAAGAAGACAAATCTATAATAGAGACATTAGATTCATCCTTCGCCTGAAATTTTCAAGTCTATGATCATTAATGACGATGACATGACATTGATTTTGGTAGTCACTGATAATCAAAAGCTCAAAACAGAGCTTCCCACCATAACTGAAGACTTTAAATGCGGTCATCGCTTAAAATCATCTTATATAAGGCGTCGAGGCTACATTTTTGATACAATCCTCCTAGAAAACCTCTTGTTTTCTTCACCTGCTTCATAACTTCCCATCGAAAGAGGTCCATCTTATCCTTAACCGATTATTTTTCATGTTCAAAATTCTCTGAACAACATCATAACTTCATGGCGGCATTGTCAGCATATGTTGAGACACACAATTTTGCTAAGTGATGCAAGATGAATGATGGAAGCAAGCTATGCATTTTGAGATTCATGCTCTCGAGAGAATTCAATGTGGGATTTAGTAGAGTTACTTCCAAATAAAAATGCATTTAAAAGCAAATTGATCTTCACAATTAAATACAACACCTCGGTAGTGAGTGATTCGGCATGGTTGATGGTTCGTCTGAAAGGTTTAAATCTCGTTTGGTCACTCTGGGAAATACTAAAAAGGAAAGAATTGATAACTCAAAAACATCCTCAATGATTGTAAAGATGATAACACTATGGATGTTTCTGGATAGACAACCAAGAATCTAACCAAAATGAGGCACAATGTCCAATACCAATTATCACCTTAATGAAGGGGAAAGCTTCGATTTGAAGCTTAATTAACTTGCCCCATCGAAGAACCTCCGATAGTTGAGGTAGACCATAACGAACATGGTGTATCAAGTGTCTCTTGATCCAACTCACCCACAAATAAGAAGCATATGATATTAGACGCCAAATTAATTGTAGACCAAGCACATGATGTTCGTCTCTCTTACTATTCGAACACCCCCAACCACCTTCTTTTTTGAATAACAAATATCCTTCGAAAGAAACCTTTGCTTTTTTACAGTTGAAGTTTTGGCCAAACATAGAAAAGAGGAGAATAATTTGTCTAATTCTTTCATATATTTTCAAGGAAGACTAAATGCGTAGCACCATCTTATTATATAGAGTTGAACACGTTCGACGTGAGTGTGATACGTATGCAAAATTATAACTCACGAGATTTTGACATGTGTCACTTTTTATTTAGATCGTGACATGTGTCAATATAAAAATAGAAATTAATATAAACTTTTCTAATATTAGTTATTTAATTCTTAAAAAGATAAAATACCAAAAAATGGAAACGTATTAGCTTATTTTAAAATGTAATTATATAGTCTCTTATAAATTAATTAAGAAGTATGTTTGTCATGTGTCCTCACCAAGATACTTTTCAACATCAAAATTATACATGTCAACTTACAAAATTTTGATTGGTTTTGTATTAATTCATTGTTTATGTTATTATTTATGTCAATCTTCTTTATTTAGGAACCAATACATTAATTTATTTCTCGTACTTTTAGAAGTATAATTCATGATTTTTAAAAAATGCAAAAAAATACTATAAATGCAAAAAATATTATATTATTAAGATATATAAATCTTTTTGCATTAAACTATTAAAATCGAAGAAACAAATATTCTCATAATCAAATATTTTTCAATAAAGATATAAGTGTTCGTTTAAAATTATTCAAATATATCAATTTAGTTAGGTTAAGATATATAAAAAATCAAAGCGTTTTAGAACAGATGGTTAAACCGTTAAATCATTTCATATCTTCAATAGCATAAAACAATACAATATCATACATAACACTTATATAGATGATTAATGAAAATTATATGACTATTATCAAAATAATTAAATTATATCTCTAACAAATTAACATAGTTTTTCGATAAATTTTATTTTCCTAATATAATTTTAAATCACATAGTGGTAGCTAAATACACTATTGATTCTGGAATTAAAAATTTCATAGTTGAATTTTTTAGAAATTGGGCACAAATGAAAGGGAAAAAATCTCATAATCAATGTTTTATTACTAAAAGTTTTTGGAAAAAATTCCAATCCATAAAAATTGAACATAGACAAAAAGGGAGAAAAGGCAGCGTCTATATTAAGTAGCCCTGGGCATTCGGGTATTCGATTCGGTTTCGGGTAAGAACCGTTCGGTTCCGGTTCTTTCGGTTCCGTGATTTAGGATCCATTCAGTTCTTTTTGTAATTCGGTTCGGTCTCGGTTCCGGATCCAAAAGTTTCGGTTTGATTCGGTTCCGGTTCTTTCGGTTCCGAAGTTTAGGATCCATTCAGTTCTTTTTTTCGTAACCGAAACTGGAACCGGACCATATTTTTTATTTTTGCGGTGTTAAAGTTTCGTTGCTAACCGAAATTTTTGGTTCCGGTTCTTTCGGTTCCCGAATTTAGGATCCATTTGGTTCTTTTTATAATTTAGTTCGGTTCCAATTTCAGTTCCAGAATTTCGGTTCCGGTTCCGGTTCCGTCGGTTCTAAAGTTTAGGATCCATTCAATTATTTCTTTGGAATCGGAACTGGAACCGAAAATTTGGTTCGGTTCCCTTCAGTTCGGTTCGGGTCGGGTAATATGCTCAGGCCTAATATTAAGCATATCACATACCAATATTTAATCAATATAAATTAATTTAGATATTTTTGGATATAAAAGGCAATCCAAACAAAAATTTAAATCCTAGGGATGTGATATCATAGTTTTCTAGAGAAATTTTTTTATGATAATATTAGTAATTATATACTTAAAGAATATGACTACTAAACTTTTTTATAAGAATATGACTACTAAACTTACACTATCCAATAAAAAACATGGATATTGTTTAGTCAATCTTCAACTTAAAATAAAAAATGATTCGTAAATAAGATATATTTAAAAATCACATTGTATATTTAATGTAAAAAACTAAAACTAAATGTTGTTTTCTAATGTTTAAAATGCATATTTTTTTAAAGGAAATTGTAATGTATATACCAACAAAATCATTCATTAAACTTTAATTCTCCAAAAAACCAAATTACATCCCCTACCTTCAATTTTTTTTTGTTCACAAAGGGGACTTTTGTAAAAACCCCAATATCTTCTTTTTTTTGGAATCCCACAAAATTTAATAATATTTTTTCTATGGTTATTCAACATATTTATCCAATTTTGTATTACATTGCACCCTCACATATTAAATTTTCTCTCTAATTTCAAATATAAATGTAAGAATCTTACATTTTTGTAAATGAATAATGCAACTGAAAATATGAATCATTTTTATGATATAAACTGTAATTGTGTAACCCGCGTAAGACGTGGACATACCACCTAGTTAAAAAAAATAAAATAAGAGAAAACTATAAAATTATAAAATAAAAATTATAAAATACATGTAAGATTTAGAATATATAACATTACAAGTAATAATCTAATAATGTTTTCTCATAATAGTTATTTTAGATAATATATAAGTTGATTTTAAATTTTAAATTTTGCACACCCTAATTTTTTACATTCAATTTATCACAAAATAATTACTAAAAATGTAAGAAAAATTAAGGTTCAAAATATGATTTTCGAAAATGATTGATGTTTATTAAATTCATTTTTATCTAATATGAAATATATTATTTATTTAAGAGTACTCTCTTCATTTAGAGATTTTTTTAACAATTTTCTGTAATCTGAGTCAATTTGCGATACAAAATACAATCGATGAATAACTAAACATAGATTTTGCACTACAATTTACTTACACGATCCATAATTATAAGTGTTGTGGATCTTAATCTTGAATCTATTTATACGAATAATGATTTACAGAATTAATTTTAGACACTAAATTTGTTTACTTGCATATCACGTTCATAGGCGGCATTGAAGCCAAGCAATACAAGCATGCGCTTCCGGCTTTCGATTTTACTTAAAAAATTACTTTCAAAAAACGACATTTTCTTGAATAAATATACAAGACCATGCATTTTTTTATCTTGATTGCACCCTTTATTAAATATGCGAATTTTAAAACCCGCGAATTATTATCTAGTAATTATATAATACTAAAAATAACCGAGAGAAGCATATACATTCTACCCGCAAAGGAAAGAAATCAAGACGACCATGTTTGCATTTTGACTATGATTTTTTCATGATTGAACTCTATATTTATGTGGTCAAGAAGCAAAAATCAAATCAATTTTATAGAAATGTAAATTTTTGTCTAACCGTTATCCATAAAAAGTCTATAGAGCCAACATAGGTTGTTCTACTTGTTCTCTTTTTTGTTTTGGATGGGCCAAACGCCTAAATTCTCTAGTGATAAAAGAAGACAAAAGTCTAGGGGCGAGAGAGGAAAAGTTGAAACGGCACGAAGTTAGATGATCGCTTGATGTCTTTGAATTTCATAAAAATGATGAAGATGTGATGTTTCAATTGAAGAGGGAAAAGACTTCACCCAAACCAACATGGCATGTGAATTTATTATGTCCTCTTTCTCTTTTATCTTTGTTTTCTTTTTTGATAAATTTTTTTATCTTTCGTTTTCACCGATTTCAGTCACATGCTCCATATCTCCAATTTCTTAAACAAGATAAAAGTTGTCTAATTATTATCCATGATTCTTGTGAATAATGAGGCGTGATGATCAAGATTCTAAATAGATATAGTTTTCTGTATTTGCTAGTGGTTTAAAGGATACAAGTTGTTTTGTTGAACTTCTTGTTTTGCTTTTTGAATTGGTTACTAAAAGATTATAAGAAAATGGGTTTTTGATTTTGAAGATAAAAACTAGGAAAAGTGATGGAAAGTTTGGAAAAACAAACTTGTAAAACCCAAATAAGTAAAATCATGATCACTATTCAAATCGCAAATGTATCGATATAAAAAAAAAAGTTACTTTTCAAGTGAAAAAATATCTTGAGCGGCATAAGTGGTACAGTGGTTACCACCTCTGTTGGCCAAGCTCACTTATTTGGATTCGAACCCGGAGTGATGCCCTTTTCAGGAAACTACTAAGCCACTAGGTTGATGATAAAAAAAAATATATCTAAAAATAATAGATCGAGCAAAATGTTAGTAATGTAGATTTGATCATTTGAGTGTTCACCATGATTACCAAACATTGATTGAGATATAAAAAAAATGTAGAGGTGTGAAACAGGAGAGGAATGAGTGTGAAAGTAGGGTATGCTTCTTTGTAGAGATGCTAAGCTATTTTGGTGTTTCAAACTAATCATTAATGCCCTTCATACCCACCCACATGTTCCCTATTCATGTAGTTCCAATAAATTTGGTTGGACAAAACACAAACACAAAGCAATATCAATGGTAACAACTATTCTCAAATCATTGTCTCTTAAGAGTCATTCACTTTCTTTTCAATTTATCATTACCATTACCAATTTTTTTAATTAGTACCAACCTTGTTTACATAATTAATTTCTATACGGATATGATAATATATGATTTACCCACTAAATTTCTATATTTTTATTGATCCCCAACAAAATATAGATATATAAGAATATATATCTCGACAGAGATGAGTATCTAACATGGTCTGATCTCGTCTTGGAGAATTAAGGTTTTGCAGACCCAGAACTTCTTGGTCATTAAAAAGAATATATACATTTTAAATTTTTGTCAATAAAACCCGAAAATAATGTTATTTATTCATGACTCATTATAATTCATAATCAAATACATAAGTATTGTTGTTTTTCATTATAAAATTGTTCGGTATACAACCAACTAGCATGAGAGTATACTACAATAATCTAAGAGCACCCACATTGGTGAGATACTCAGTGAGTATCTCACCAATATAATTTCAAATTATGAAAAATGGAATTTTATAGATAGATAATTTTATTTTATGATTTATAGAAAAAAATTAAAATTAAAAATAACCACATACAAATAATTAAATATATTTAAAACTAATGATGTATTTTATTTTTTTTTAAAGTTTGACCAATAACAAATAAACAAGTGACACATGATAGAGGTTCTCAAGGGATTCTCATATGAGAACCCTCCTCAAGGATTCTCAAGTTTTTGATTTAAAATCTATTTTTCCTATTTATTTTTAAAATTTAAAATTGAAAATCCTTTTTAGATACACACCAATGCAAGTGCTCTAAGACTGAATAACAAAATATAAAAAGATGAGACTATTTTGTCACCAATGTGATCAGCACAAAAATTTTGCTTTTGTACTTTTTACATCTAAAATATGGCCGCAAAAACAAAAATAAAATACATGCTTGATTTATCAAATTTTGCTACAAGAAATAAATACCCTCCTCAAAAGTTTTACGATGATACAAATATGGTTGTATGCGTTAGACAAAAGAGGGATGGAAATTAAAACGAGGGTCTCCCTAACAAGCCATGAACTTATTTGTGTATATTATTGGTCCCCATTTTGGGACCTCTTTAAAATTCTTCCACTTCTCATGCAAAGAGTATCATAGATCAACTTGTAGCTGATCACAAACTCTTACGTTGTTATCATAGATCAATGCAAAATAACTTTACATTGTTATGTGAGTCTAGCTAGGATTTCTGAATTTAAAGTCTCAAATAATGTGTTTAAGTTGTAACGAGTGTATAAAATGGTTGATAAGCACTCTTTTCTTCTATTGTAACTACTTTTTTGTGTAAAAGTGTGTATATTCTGGATTTCAGTCTATAATTTTCTAATATTGGAATCAAATTTTAGATATTTCGATTTAAAAAATAATTTTTAGTATCAAAAGGTTTGAATCCGAAACACAAAAAAACCAAACTTTTAATAATTTTATTTTATTTGTAATTGTCAACATTCAATTAGTCTTTTGTTTCTATTTGTTTGAAAAGTTTAAAGCTAGAACTCGATTTATTTTGCGATGGCTAAAGATTATCAATCAAACATGTTTATGATCTTTCAGGTTTTCTATAAACGTATTTAACATTTGATGGTTGTTAGAAAATACTTGCAATCAATTTTTATCACTGATATATATATATATA
>OVAN01008467.1:0-18120 GCA_900406275.1 Anastatica hierochuntica | reverse complement strand
GCCTAGCGTTTTTCTCTAATCGTTTTACAACCCGTATTTGTTTGCTTCCTTCCTTTGAATTCGTTATTGCATCCTTTTACCAAACTTTCTTTTCCGTCTTAGCCCGTATTTGATTTGATAGTTCTTTGTACACATTGGTCCTTGTGGATTCGATACTCGAACCACTACAACGTGCTTAACTGTACGCTTGCGGTGATTTCTTGGGTGAAAACCTGAGCCATCAATCGTTAATGATTATCGATTGTAATCTCTTTGATCTAATAATAAAGACCATTTATTCAAGTATTTTTTTTAATTTTTCGCATTCTCTTTAAATGAACCACAAAAAATATTCTAAATAAAATCCATATTAGAGTGTGACAATTTCCGAATAATTAATTTTACCAAAATATCGTATAGTATTGTCATATCTTTTTGCTAATGCAATTTTTTCTAAAATCATGTAATTGGGTTGCGATTGTAAAATTTTTGTCGTTATTGCACGTTGTTAGATATAGCTAACTAGCCAAGTCTAGGTGACAAGAAAACCATTTAAGTTCTTGAACTTGCTGGCTTCCCACGAGCTTTTTATACTGATATTCTAAGAATATTGAAGTGATAAGAAGATGTTATTTGTATCAAGATCGACCATGTATAGATTGAACAAAAAATTAACGGCTTAGAGAATAAGCTTTGATGATTAAATAGAGGTTGGGAAACCTTCTGAAACGAGCGAAAGAGGCGTCTGAGGAGCTTTATATCGAACAAGAGAATGTACTTCATGCTCTAAGTGTCGAGAATGTGTTAGTTGAATCAGCTACTAGTGACCAATGGCAAAAGGTGGCAACACTGGAAGAAGCATTTAAAAAAAAAAGTTAAAGATTCACTGGCTAAGGATTAGTGATCAAATAATAAGTAGTGTCATTGTATGGCTCAGGATCATATCTTTGAGAATTCCGTTCTTATGATCTGTAATAGATCAAGGAATATTGTCACACGTCTTAAAAACGTCGAAGAAGAACCGAAGAGTGGTTCGAGGGTTTCTTTAGGAAAGGTCTTCTGATTTCTTGGGTACCAAATATGTTGGCTGAAAGAGTTGTTAGATTTTCATGCGCCATGGAAAAAGTTTTGTGGTCTATCAGCAAAGGAGATTTTATGAATGTCATTAAGTGTTTCTTTGAAAATGGGTATCTTCCAAATGGTGCAAGTCAACAATCGTTACTCTTATTCGCAACAAGGAGGATGCAATGGATATGAAAGATTATCGTCTCATCTCGTGCTGCAATCCTATTTATAAAGCAATTTATAAAATCATATTGAATCGGTTAAAGGTGGTATTGATGTCTTTCATTCTTCCAAACCAGTCGTCTTTTGTTAAGGATAGATTGCTTTTGGAGAAACTTTTTGTTTGCAACTGAATTGGTTAAGGATTATCACAAGGTTGGAGGTCCTTCTCGGTATGCTTAAAATATAGATATCGCTAAAGAGTTAACACAGTGAAATAGGGATTTCTTGAGAATACTCTACAAGAAAAAATTTTCCCATACATGTTCATACGATGGACTTATACATATATCTCAATGGCAAAATTTTTGAATTAAGTCAATGGAGAACTTGCAGGTTTTTTAATAGTACTCAAGGCATGCGTCAAGGTTACATATTATCCCCATATTTACTCGTTATGGGCATGAATATTCTCTCTGTTATGTTTCACAAGTCTACACATCCTAGAAGCTTTAAGTAGCACCCACGATTTCATGATCTGAATCTATCCCATTGTTGCTTTTCAGATGGTATCATGATTTTCATAGATGGTACGCTTGAATCCACTGAAAGTACTTTCTACTTTTGGCCAATTTTTTCATATATCGAGATGGAAGATAAAACTCCAAATATCAACTATATATCTTAAGGGTGTGGAAGATGATGTTCAGCAAGCCATAGTGGATCGATTTCAAGTCTAATTCGATGTCCTGCCGGTGAGATATCTAGGTCTTCCTCTAATGACAAAAAGAATGATGTGGACGGATTATGCGCCACTATTTTAGAAGATACGAAAAAATGAAATCTTGGTCGACTCTTTTCCTTTCATTCGCAGGGCGCTTACAATTGTTACATTTGGTAGTGATTGGGTTCTCTCAAGGTGAAATGTAAAGATTTTACCGGATTTCGAGGAAGTTCTTGATGATTTGAAGAAAATTCAAAATTTCCATAATGTAATCGATCGATCCAAGGTCTAAGTAGGGTTGATCGATCATACTAAAGAAAATAACGAAGAATTTTTGTCGTGGAAAAAGTGATCGATCGATCCACAATAGTGATCAGTCTTTCAACACATTGTGGAAGAAAATTTAAAATTTCTTTCTCTGAATTATTTTCTTTTTTACTCCAAAAATACCCACAACACTTTAAATAAATCTTTAGGATGTTTTTTAGGTTTACACAAATTATTTTTCACAGAATTTTTGAGCTTTTTCTATGTAAGCTTTTAGAAAGACGAATTTCAAGCTCTGGAACCTTTGGAAAAGATTTTTGAACCCTATTTAATTCTATTATGTAATTTTTCTTATATACTTCTGTTTTCTTCAATTATGTTTGAATAGTTTCAGGGTTTCAATGGAATTTCAGGAATTGGCTACTTAAGATTGTTTAAGAATGGAACTATCAATTGGATTCTTCATATATATTATATTTAATTCTTAAACTTGATTAGCTACATTTTTCATGCAAGAACCTAATAGAAACCTAGATGAGCAAAATGTTCATAGCCAACGAGAGCTTTTGTTAAGGTGCTTTGTGAACATACAAAAACCTGAATTTAATGTGTATTTAATCTCTTAAGTTCAATGAAAGTTAGTTCATTAGGTTGTTAAACATAATGATTGGAGCCACAAAAGTTTACATGTTATACTTTTGTATTTTGAGTTCGAGAACGATGCTTAATAATTCCCTGGTAAATTGATTGATTGCCATGGTCTAATTTCCTGTGAATTTCTTATTGATTGACGCTTTTAATCCATAGTTTTAAATTCTTGATTTATTTTTCCTATTTTTATTTTACAATTGATTCTTTTAGCTAGATCTGAACTGAATATCGGAGTACGTGACAAGTCTATGTGCATTCGGTCTTATCTATACTATTATGTTTGCTGTGCATTTGCACTGATATATAATTTTAACTAAAACTTTGTGTATCAAGTAGTTACGAATATCAAAAAGTCTGGAGTGTCACTTTCTGGATGTTGTGGCAATGCTTGGGAGAGATTGATAAGCTCACTACGACCTTTCTTTAGTCGAGTCCTAATTTAAATCGACAAAAATCTAAAGTTGTTTGGGAAGATTTATGATGCCCAAAAGAGGAAGGCGGCTTGGGGTCTCGACCTCTATATGTGGTTAATATAATGTTCATTTTGAAATTGATATGGCGAGTTTTTATAGCTACAAATTCATTGTGGATGGGCGGGACTAAAGAGTGTCTTATACACGAGGGTTTTTTGTCCGCAAAGGAGGATACAAGTTCTTGGGTTTGGAGGAAGTTATTAAAGCTTCACACGATAGCTTTTGATTTACTCTTGTCGAAGTTGGTCTTGGGAACTCAGCTTCATTTTGGTTAGATAAATGGCTTCCTATGGGAAGGTTACTTGACATAGTTGTCTTTTTGGATTATGGGGCATCAAAGATTCCACAAACATTAGTAGTTGCCAAGCGGCCAAGACTCAATGAAATTTTCGACGGCAACGAACAAAGCCATTTCAGCTCATTGTTCAAATTCTTCAACACGTCTCCCCGTCCTATGGTTGGTCCTGATGTCTCTCTATGGCAATGGGAGGATAGGTTTCATGACTCTTTCTTGGTTAAGATAACTCGGGATCATACGCGTACATCGACCACTGGTGATTCATGCATATGCTTTACGTATGAAGCTCTTAAATTTGCTTTCATTAC
Source organism: Anastatica hierochuntica (assembly GCA_900406275.1). NCBI lineage: Eukaryota > Viridiplantae > Streptophyta > Magnoliopsida > Brassicales > Brassicaceae > Anastatica > Anastatica hierochuntica. The sequence continues at coordinate 14,196 of OVAN01008467.1, read as the reverse complement.
TTGACTAGCATTCAAAAACCGGCTTTCCATATGTGATCTAATGGTCCGATGGAATAGTGATGTGAATGGATCTTTTCCTCTTTGTGCATCGGCTCTTGAAACTTGAAACAATTTATTTTATGATGCAACTTCACATCACAGGAATTAGTACTTGGAGCGCATGGAATACTTAGTCAACACTACTTTACTGATTGGTATCAATTTCAACAACATCTTTACCCTTCTCAGTCAATTGATCGTCTCCAACCCATACTTCAATTTGCTTTTCAAAGCCCCATACATCCCCTCTAGACATAAAGCAACCGACGACATCATGGTAGTGTGCTATGTTAGGTGTGCAACATTTTTAAGGCTATCGATAAATTTTTCAGGGATAAGGTTATATCAATCCGCTCTCTTGGAGATTATAGCTATGATGAGTTATTTTCGTTATTGTTCAGAGCTCACCCGCAGTACTGGTTGCTTTATTTTATTTCTTAAAAATTCGGATAAAAATCGCTAAACGAGGCATTTATTGTAAATAATATTTTTGCTGAAATAAAGTTTTACATTACAAAAACGGATAAAAGACGATTTAAAGTTCGGGCGATGAGCCAGAGCTCACTTGATTCTAGTGAAATATGGATCTTCGATCATTACACTCAATTTGAGGAAAATGTTGTTTTGAATGTAATATTCTTAAATGTTTAGAACGCTCAAAATTCATGAACACATTACATATTGTCTTTCTTTCCTAGAAAAGTATGTTAAATATTTCATTATTCCTATTCATTTTTATATGTTCTTTGGAAGAAAAAAATGAATGGATCAAGCTTCCTCGAACTGTATTGAAATCTGAGTTCTTTGAAATGTTTAAGGAGTTTTGGAAAGAAATAAAAATCAACTTGACATTCAAAGTTAAAAGCTCAACGATTAGATCGTTCATGTTAATTTTTAAGCTCAATTTTATGTGATCATCTCGGAAATGTAAAATTGTTTAATAACTCACTCATTTAAGAATACCATAGTAAAATAGTGTGTCTAAAAGGATAAATTAAAATTTATTAGATATGGTTTGATTGATGATAAGTCACACGGATCTTCCATTATTATTTTGGTGATATGCTCTAGAAACGTCTATGTTTACCCTAGAAAGGTGTCCATCAAATCCGTTGAAAATACACAATTTGAGATGTGAGCAGAAAATGTTCCTAATTTGTCTTTCTAGAAGATTTAAGGTTGTAAAGCGTATGTCAAACAATTGACTACTAATAAGCTTAAACCTAAATTTGATAAAGGTTATCTCGCTAGTCTTCTTAAGAAGACCAAAGGTTATTACTTTACTATCCAATTGAGAACCATTTTTTTTGCTCAGAGTAATGCTTTCTCGAAAGGAACTAGTGGGAGTAAAGTATTACTCAAAGATGTTCGAGAACTACAGGAGAATGTTCTAAGTTTGCAGAACGAACATCAATTGGATCTACATAGAGTCATGGAACCCACACATGTGGAGTCTGTGGTACGTGGGTTTGGGACTTATCATAAGTCTCACAAACCTGACAAGGTTTTGGATGATAGACGGTCATGATCTATTAGTTATAAAGAATGATGAACCTATGTTTTACCAGGAAGCATGATGGGTCATGACTCCAATAAGTGGTTTCAAGCCATGGAAACCGAAAGAGTCCATGTCAGTAAAAAAAAGTATAGACTTTGGAAATTTTATCTGATGGCTTCAAAACCAATGAGTGTAAATGTATCTTTAAGAAAGAAAAACAGAGGTGGATGGCAATATCTAGATATTCAAAGCTAGACCGTGGCTAGAAGTTATAAGTATATTCATGATATATATTATGACGAAACCTATTCACTAGTTGAAGAGCTTAAGTCCATTCCGGTTAACCTACTCACTATTGCATATAAGATATGGCAAATGAATGTGAAACAGAACTTCATATTGGATACTTGGAAAGGATGTATACATGACACAACCTGAAAATTTAATTGTCCTAAAAGTGCTAGGAAGGTATGAAAGCTTCATCGCTCTATTTATGGTATGAAGCAACCATCGTGGAATTATAATCTTTACTTTAATGAAACGATCAAAGAGTAAGTTTTTATTATAAATGAAGAAAGTTTTGTGGAGTCACTAATATGTTCTATTAAAGCTGTGTGTGTGTACGCGCGCGCGCGTGTGTGTGCGTGTGTGTGTGTGTGTGTGTGTTTGTGTGTGTGTGTGAGTGGTTGTGTGTGTGGTGTGTGTGCGTGTGTGTGTGCGCGCGTGTGTGTGTTGTGTGTGTGCGCGCGCGCGTGTGTGTGTGCGCGTGTGTGTGTGCGCCTGTGTGCGTGCGTGTGTGCGTGTGTGTGTGTGTGCGCGTGTGTGTGTCTGTGTGTGTGTCTGTGTGTGTGTGCGCGCGCCCGTGTGTGCGCGCGTGTGTGCGCGCGTGTGTATGCGCGGGTGTGAGCGCGCGCGCGTGCGTGCGCGTGTGATTATGTGCGTGCGCGTGCGTGTGTGCGCGCGCGTGTGCGTACGCGTGTGATTATGTGCGTGCGCGTGCGTGCGTGCGCGCGCGTGTGTGTGCGCGTGTGTGATTATTAAAATGGGCTAAACCAATATGTCTATATACACATAATCATGCATTTAGGTTTTTTTGATGATTATATAGTTAGATATAATCAAATGTTTAAGGATATGAAAAAAATGATCTTGCGTGAGAATCCTAAATAATGAGAGACAAATTGTTTGTCTGGTTTTTTGAGATCTGATTTCAGCGGCATTAGCATCCTATCTCGATATATCTAGTTTGTGTATATATGGATATCGATAGAGGTACACCATTTGCAGTGTTAAGAAACCTAGATCCAAATTTAGATAAATCTTCCGTTACATATTTTGTAGGTATATTCGATACCTAATAAATTAGATTCAAGTCAATTTTTTTGAAAATTTAATTCGTGAATATATTTATAAAACATTTATAAACCGGTATGAATTCCTACATTTTTTACTTTCATTTTGATGTATCAACTTCCCATTAAAAAATTGCATGCTTTGCTCTGGAACCGTTGATCATAAAGTTCCATGTTACCTGATAAATTTTTGAAGTTGATGTTGAATTTAAGGACAAGTCATCTTCTTTGTAGACCACTTATCCCATTTTCAGCTTGTTCAAATTTCTAGTGGAGGCAATTATAGTGCATCTTACTAGACATTTTCTTCGAAGAATTTTTGCTTCAATCACTTAGTTGAATTTAGGCAATTGATTTTCAGAAAGTTCTTGGTTTTGTGGATAATACGAGCATTGCTGAAGTTCAAGAAACACAAAAATGATGAAAAGAAAATGAAACAAGTGGCCATGAGCATGAATATGATGTTGATCTCCTACAATTGATATGGGACACAAGAAGATTAATCATTGGTGTGATAAATACGTTGAATAATTGACCTCCTATAACTCCAAACTCTCAAAGCAATTTTTCCTTGTAATGCTACAATTGTTTTTTACCCGAATGTTTTATATATTTTAAGATGGTTTTTGGATTTTGGTTTTTTGTTTTCGATTTTCTATTTTTGAATTTTTAGTTTTTGATTATGGTGTACATTTTTGTTTTTCAAAAATTTTGATTGGTAACTTATTTGATTTTTTCTAAAAGTGAAAAATCTATATTGAAAAAATATTTCAATTTTTATTTGTTCTGTGTTCAAAAATTTATAAATAAAAAAGTTACAAAGTCTAAATAAAAATAATGACTTACAAAAATTCATAAAAGTTACCAAATATTTTTTTCATAAAAGTGTCTATTAATTTATTTTATAATATTTACACAAATCAAAGTTGCTTTCTTTTATTAAATAAATATTGTATGAATATATGGTTTTAATCTTGAATGTTAGAAATAGAGGTTAAGCACTTAAGTTTTGGATGTTGTAATAACATTTTTGTAAGTTACCACATTTATGGTGAAAAACCATATTATTGGTACTTAGATTTGATGTACAAAGAAAAAAAAATTCCTCAAAATCTAGATTGGCTATAATATAGGAAATCCATTTCTAACAAATCATGAATAGAGAAACTATTAGCGTATATTCTCTATGTTTAGTATAGTTCTTTGTACAACTTGTTCTTAGGATTTGATATGTATATCGGTATACTATAAATCGATCTTGATTTACATTTCTGGTTAAGGTTTCTGGTTTGTCTTGGTCTAGTCTTGTATATAAACTCATCCCAATTGTACAGTTTATTTCAAGTTAATGAGAATGATATTATTTTAGTAAAATGGTATTATAGTAAATGGGCTCGTAACGGCCTCTTTCTCTTATCCTCTTCTCTCTCTCTCGTTGACGAAAACATTTCATCTTCTTCGTTCATTTGACCTTTGATTCATAGCTTTCCAGCTAGAATCTCTCTTCCGCTTTGTTTTCTGGTCTTTTGTGGTTCTTCGTCTCTCACTCCTGTGCAAATCGAGCTCCCTCACCATCTTTTTTGATTGGATTTGAGCTAGATATGGAATTAATGGGAAAGAGGAAGACGAATTCAAGGTATCGAATTCAAACACCGGAATCGCCGGTTCATCCTACACTGATACGTCGCGAAAGTTTAGAATCTCTTCGTGCGATCTCTGGTTTACCGGATCTAGTAGATATACATAGATTGGAAGCTCCAAAACCAATGCCTCCAAATCGTCACTTTGGGGTATCTTATTCGCCAGACAATGTTCATTCACCGTATCATTTGCTTAGTTTCGATAATTCAGGACTAGTCTTAGTTACTGAACCATTAGATGGAACTAATTACAGAGTCTGGTTCATAGCTATGTCTACTAGCACAGAAGCTACGAATAAGATGAGATCTCTAGATGGATCCATACCTAGGCCTGCTAAAGAGGATCCGTTTTGTAAAATCTGGTCTAGTTACAATAGCATGGTGAAGTCTTGGCTGCATAATAGTGTTACTAAAAGGATATACACAAGCATTCTCAACTTCAAAGATGCATCAAAATTTTGGAAAGATTTGCACACCAGGTTTCACAAATCAAATCATCCTCGTTTGTACAAGCTAAGGCATCAGTTGCATTCACTAAAGTAGGAAAGTATGGATTTGTCTACCTATCACCATCTAACACAAGCATTGTGGGAGGAGCTTTCCAGCTTCAGTAGAGTTGCTCACACAGTTGAAGAACTGTTGGTAGAAGAGAAACTAATAGAGTCATAGATTTCCTTATGGGACTCAATGATAACTACGATACAATTAGAAGCCAAATACTCATGAAGAAAAGTTTGCTAACACTATCAGCTATTTATAACTTGTTGGATGAGGAGGATAACAATAGATCTGCTAGGATGCTTCCACAAATTGCCTCTAAACCTACAACCTTTCAGGTTCAATATCATGACAGGAATCATCAAAACTCAATGAGTCATGGATCAAATTCTGGTACCTATCAAGTTCAAAAGAAAGAAATGCCAGTGTGTTCATACTATGGAGGTGTAGGAAATATTGAGGATCGCTGCTACAAGAAGTATGGCTATCCAGTCAACTTCAAATCAAAGCAGAAGTTAATAAGCCTCAGTAGATCTTGGCTAATGTTGCAGTTGAGAATGAAACAGTGGAAGTATCTCAACCTTCAGAAGAGTTATCCTCTACACAGATTCAACAGTTGGTTACCTACCTAAACTCCAAGCTCCAAAGTCCAAGTATCACACCAATGCATATGGTTCAATCTGCCAATGTGTCTTCTGATCCTTCTTCATCCACCCTTTGCCCCTATTCTGGTACAATCTTTCCCTTTATCCTCTGTTCTTTTACTAGAATAGGTAGGCCTTATTTTTACTATGTTAATAGCAATAGTGTAGCTATTAATGCTTGGGTTATAGATTCAGGGGCAACTTACCATATTTCACATGAACAATCCTCTTTCATTGACCTCACTTTTCTTTTAAATACCACTGCTACCTTACCAAATGGAACATATGTAAGCATTGTTGGCATAGGAACCATTCATTTGGGTAGTAATTTTGTTATGTATGGGGTCTTATATTCCTCAGTTTAAGTTCAATCTTTTGAGTGTCAGTTCCTTAACCAAAAGCCTAAAATGTCGTGTGTGGTTCAATGAAACATCTTGTGCTCTCCAGGATCATATACAGGGATTAATGATTAAAATGGGTAGGCAAATAGCAAATCTTTACTTTCAGGACATAGAGTCTCTCTCAATAAAAGGTACATCTCCAATTAATATTCTTTCTGTTTCTAGTCCAGAATTGTTGGCATAGGAAAGATTCATTTGGGTAGTAATTTGGTTATGTATGTGGTCTTATATATTCCTCAGTTTAAGTTCAATCTTTTGAGTGTCAGTTCCTTAACCAAAAGTCTAAAATGTCGTGTGTGGTTCGATGAAACATCTTGTGCTCACCATGATCATATACATGGATTAATGATTAGAATGGGTAGACAAATATCAAATCTTTACTTTCTGGACATAGAGTCTCTCTCAATAAAAGGTACATCTCCAATTAATATTCTTTCTATTTCTAGTCCCGACTTGTGGCATTTGAGATTAGGTCACCCATCTCATTCAAAAATACAATTTCTTAAATATGTTTACCTTTGAATAAATCAAAAACAAGTTCAGATTTTCATTGTCGTATTTGTCCTCTTGCTAAACAAAAGCATTTTTCCTATATTTCTAATAACAACCTTAGTCCACAACTTTTTGACCTTTTACACATAGACACATGGGGACCTTTTGCTGAACCAACTCATGATGGTTATAGGTACTTTCTTACAATCCTAGATGATTGTTCTAGAGCCACATGTGTATTCCTTCTTAGAAATAAGTCTGATGTTCTAATAGTCTTTCCAAATTTTATTCAAATGGTAGAAAATTATTTTGATAGAAAGGTTAAAGGAGTAAGGTCAGACAATGCTCCAGAGTTAAACTTCACAAAATATTACCAAACAAAAGGAATTCTTTCTTATCATTCTTGTCCTGAAACCCCTTAACAGAATTATGTTGTTGAGCGCAAACACCAACATATCATAAATGTGGCCAGATCACTTTTCTTCGAATCCCAAATTCTTTTATCCTATATGGGAGGCTGCATTCTAACCGCAGTACACCTCATAAACAGACTTACTACCCCTATTCTTGAGGAAAAAAAGTCTCTATGAGGTTCTAACAAAGAAAAAACAAGATTACAATCAATTAAGAGTCTTTGGTTATCTTTGTTATGCTTCAACATCACCTAAAGGAAGAAATAAATTTCAACCTAGAGCTCAAGCTTGTGTCTTTCTTGGTTACCCAAGTGGATATAAAGGTTATAAACTCTTAGATCTTGAGACAAATCAAATCCTTATCTCAAGGCAAGTTGTTTTTCAAGAAGAGATCTTTCCTTTTGCAAAGTCAGAATTAACTCAGGATCAATTCAAATTCTTTCCTAATCTGACTGTGCAACTTCTTATGAATGAAAATACTCCTTGTAGTGATGCCTTTGCATCTTTACAGTCTATAGGTTATGTGCCTACTGCACAACCTATCTTGGATGACTCTGAGCCTTCTACTCAAGCATCTGATAGGAAGGTTAAATAGCTATCTTATCTTAAAGACTACTTTTGTAATGCAATAGGGTCTTCTACCATTCATGATGTTGGGGTCAAAAACGGTCATGACAAAATCGACGCCTAAAAAGGACTAGGAGACGTTGTTTCCTCCTACGGAAACAATAATCGCAAGAATATCCTCAAGCTTCGGGAGTCTTATCATCCTGACCGTCTCCTCTCGAACAAGTTTCAAGGCTACGAGTATAGTCAATCGTGACCGATCTCACACTAAGTCTATCCGTCCGCAAACAACTAAAGCACCCAAATGCTAAAGTTAACGTCCACGATCTATGGAAGACCTCGCAATACAAACTTCAGAACGATACGAAACCTCCGTGATCATCGGAAAATCGCATCGTTTCAGAAGAACGTCTAGGCACCGATTGACGTCTAAGACTGGGGAATGATCTTGGCACCAATTGACGCCAAGACGGAAGGGTTGTCTTGACGTCAATTGGCACCAAGACCAGAGCATGGTCTTGGCGCCAATTGGCGCCAAGACAAAGGGTCTGTCTTGGCGCCAATTGATGGTTGAAAAAGGACTCCTGGTCATTGCAAAATACTTAGAAAAAACTAGGGTTTCTTATCTCTGTATTCGTTAGCGAGCTGCGTCTCAACTAGGTAGCGAGTCTACGCTGTAGTTCTAGGGATTCTTCACCAGCAGTTCTTGCGGCCACGGCTTAAACATCTGTTGCGCACGCTCAGACCACGAATTCGAATAAGATCCCTCTTTACTTTCTTCGTTAACTGTGTTTGACGAGTTGTTCTTCGTTTACTTTCATATTGTTCTTCGTTTACGATTCTATTTAGATCTACGATTAACTTTCGTATATGTATTGTTCTTCGCTTACGTTTTACTTATCCTAATCCTTTTACTTTATCGTTGTTATATGCATCTCACTTCGCAATCTGTCTCGTATTGATTCCATCCTGTCACATCTTCGTTTCGTAGTTTGAATCTTATTTACTTGAATATCACAGTCTGTTTTCATATCTAATTTACTCACGATTTCCATCTTATTGTCTTCGCAGTTTAGTTTCGTAATCTTAACTTAAATTCTCGAATTCATCGACTGATCTCGTTGCTTTTTGGCCATAGAGAATCTGTGAACCACATAACATTGACAGTGTGAATTTCGGTTCCCACACATGACATCTCCTATTTCCTTTCTTATAGTAAAGTTTCTTCTCTTTACTACTCTTTTTTGGTTTCCATAGACAAAATTAGAGAACCTACGACCAACACAGAGGCAAAGAAACTAAAGGAATTATGTGATGCTATGGATGAAGAGATTGGTGCTCTAGAAGGAACCCATACATGGGTGATTTTCTCTTTACCCACAGAAAAAAACCAGCATTGGATGTAAATGGGTGTACAAGGTTAAGAACAATGTTGATGGGAGTGTTGAGAGGTATAAGGCTCGGTTAGTAGAAAAAGGCTACATGCAGCAAGAAGGAATATATTATAATGATACCTTCTCCCATGTGCCTAAGCTTAACTCTGTTAAACTTTTTCTTGCAATATCAGCCATTTTTGACCTCTCTCTTACTCAGATGGACATATCTAATGCATTTCTTAATGGTGATTTGGATGAACAAATATACGTGCATTTGTCGCCTGGGTATACTACAAAACAGGGGATTCTCTTCCACAGAATGATGTTTGCAAACTTAAAAAGTCCCTTTATGGGCTAAAGTAAGCCTCTCAACAGTGGTTTTTGAAGTTTCCTCCGCTATTTTGGCCTTAGGTTTCATATAAACTCATTCATATCACACATGCTTCTTAAAAAGATTACTGATTTTTTGTGTGTTAGTCTATGTTGATGATATTATCATAGCTAGAAAAAATGATTCAGAGGTCAATATTCTTAAAGAGCAGCTTAAATCTCATTTCAAGTTGAAAGATTTGGCTCCTCTAAAGTATTTCTTAGGCTTGGAAATAGCTAGATCTGCTGAAGGAATAATGGTTTGTCAACGAAAATATGCTCTTGGCCTTTTGGATGAAACAAGGATGCTTGGTAGTAAACCATCTTCAATTCCAATGGATCCTCACCTAAAACTTTCTAAAGATACAGGAGGGGAACTGGTTGATGTAGAAGCATATAGGCGACTTACTGACAGGTTGATGTATTTCCAAATCACTCGTCTGGACATCACATTTGTTGTCAATAAGCTCGGCAAATTCTCTTGTGCCCTTAGAGAAAGTCATCAACAAGCAGTGTACAAGATTTTGAGATATATCAAGGGCTCGTTGGGACAAGGTCTTTTCTATTCAGCTAGTCCTGACTTACATCTTCGAGTGTTTGCTGATGTAGACTGGGGCTCTTGCTTAGATACAAGACGATCAACAAGTGGTTTTGTATCTTCTTGGGTTCTTCCCTGATCTCTTGGAAGTCAAAGAAACAACAGACAATATCTAAGTATACTACAGAGGCTGAGTACAGAAGTCTCTCTAAAGAAGTTGATGAGCTAGTTTGGCTCAGAAACTTCCTGCAAGAGTTACAAGTTCCACTCTCTAAATAGACACTTCTTTTCTGTGACAATAATATTGCTATTCACATAGCTAACAATCCAGTTTTTCATGAGAGAACTAAATACATAGAAATAGATTGTCATAGTGTTAGAGAGAAACTTCTTGCAACCTTGTTTCAGCTGCTTCATGTCAAGACAGAGCATCAGATTGCTGATCACAAAGTCGTTGCATCCAAAACCATTTCATCATCTGGTAAGCAAGATGGGACTTCGAAACATCTACCTCCCATCTTGAGGGGGACTATTAGTGTATATTTTTTATGCTTTGTATAATTCTTTGTACAGTTTGTTCTTAGGATTTGATATGTATATCAGTATACTATAAATCGATCTAGATTTACATTTCTGGTTAAGGTTTCTGATTTGCCTTGGTCTAGTCTTGTATATAAAGTCAGCCTAATTGTACAGTTTATTTCAAGTTAATGAGAATGAGATTATTTTAGTAAAAGAAACTAAACCAATAACGAATGTAGAAACTAGAAAACAATCAAGATCGTGTTTATGTTAGCATATTCATATTATAGTGCTTTAATCATATCACACTAATATTTACCAAGCTAGATGCGTTTGCAACTTCACAACTCAAAATATATTTCGTTGTTCATTTATCATTTTGATTATCTGAGGAGAGAGTTTTTGTAACGCCCCCGTCCCGTCTCTACCTTGTGTCCCAAAGCCTCTCTCCGGGTCTGCGGGCTCACTCCATCAGACGGCCGGAAGTGTTACCATGAGGAGAAGCTGTAAAGAATTGATTTATTGTCATGCAATCACCGCGCGATTTTTCTTTGTGTTTTGTCCTCACTCGCATGATTCCGAAAATCACTTTTCGGAAGGTAACACATCCTAGTATTGCTCCAGCACAAACACGTGTAACTGTGAATTTCTATCATGACCAGTGACTAAAAGATAAGTGCACTTTGGTAACGTAGATGGTCTAATCAGTTCTTTTAAACTCTCTTCACACATCATTATGACTCCATAAACCGGGGTGTCCTATTTTTATTAGAGACTATGATGGTTTTTGGTTGCTGCTTGATAATTAGATAACAGATGATAAATGGTGCAAATAAAGAAGAGTTGTTGATATACTTGATACAATTGAGAAGGCGTGACTGTTACACAAAAATATTTTATACATCTAGGATGCAACTTTATTATATACTAGATAAAGACTCGCGTAATACGCAAGTAAAAATAAAATAGTTAATATGTAAAATTAATAATTTGCATGATTATGGTTCGTAAAAGTAGATTGTAGATTAAAATTCATTTTTAAATAACACGCATAATTATGGTTTTTAATTATACCGAAGTTCAAAATCCACTTTTATTTATTCATCGATAGTGTTTTGTATCACAAATAAAAAATTTTTAATTGACTGAGATTACAGAAAATTTTATTAAAAAACAATATCTCTGAAGGAAGGAAATTATCTTAAATAAATTAGATATTTCATATTAGGTAAAAATTAATTGAATAAACATCAATCATTTTTAAAAAATATATTTTGAGTCGTAGTTTTTCTTGCATTTTTAATAACTATTTTGTGATGAAATGAATATAAAGAGTTAATATGTGCAAAATTTTAAACACAAATCAACTTTCTATATTATATAAAATAACTATTATAAAAAACATGTATTATATTATTACTTTTAGAATGTTATATATTATAAATTTTATGTATATTTTATGATTTTTTGTTTTATAATTTTATAGTTTTTCTCTTGTTTAATATTTTAATTATCTAGTTATCATTTTAAAATAAGTTAATATGTTTTCATTTTCTTTTTTTTTCAAATATATGTTTCCATTTTCTTCTTTTATCAAGAAGTAAATAACTAATAACAAGTAAGTTTGTATTAATTTCTACTTCTACATTGACACTTATCACGATTTAAATAAAAGTTGATACATTTTACAATCCGACAAGTTACAAGTTTGCATACGTGTCGCGTTCACGTCGAATGCGTTCAGCTTTATATAATAAGATAGTATAATTATGAGAAGAAAAAAGGAAATCTTCTTTGCGACATATAGAAATAGAATTCTATGGCTAGAAATAGAATATATGAAAATATGAAGCATATCCTTAATGGGGGGTACATCTTACACATCGCTATATCAATAAAGGTGTATCACTTTCTCTCCAGGTATAGTGAAAGTTGATTGCTTTCTTATTTTGCGTTAGCTCTCTGTTATTGTATTTTTCTTGATTTTGTTTTGTTGCATGCACTAAAGGAAGTAACTCGTGACTGTTCTTTTTATCATGAGAACATGGTGATGTTGCAAGTACTTATCAGGCTACATTTTCATGACAAATGCTTACATCTTGGCTGATTCAGATAGTAAGCCAAAGTCGAAAACTGTTGCTATGAAAGTGAAGGTAAAGAGAGCCCCTTCCTCAATACTCGTTTACTATTATTGTTTTGCAAACAAAAGATCATGTTAATTTGTTCATGTTGTCCCAGTTAATTGTTGCCTTACCGAGCAATTCCCGTTTTGGCCTGTTGTTATTTGTTTCTCCACATAAAGGGCCAAAATTGTTTCTTACTCTGCAGTTTCTATGTTACCAAATAATTCCATACACAATCATGCTAAAAAGAAAGTGTTACTTTCAAGAATCTTTTGTGAAATTAATTGTTTAGGAAAGACAGTTGAATAGATCTTTGGGTGATGTGATTTTGTTGTTTTGTAGTGAATGCTTATAAATGGTATGTCCCAGTATATGGCAATTATTATAAACTCTTGTTGTCTTTTTTTTTTTTTTTAAAGTAAAGGACTTGTCTATACATGATTGTACCGAGGATTAATCATATTTTCATCAGCACTTCGACGTTACATGGGAATGCCGACATAACATTGAACCCTATCATGTGTCAAAGGTTTTTGTCATCTGCAACTGCAAGGATTTTGTGCCACTGGACCAAGACCGTGCGTAGCATGTATTAAAAGAAGCAACGGCCTTAGACCCCCTCTCGCATGATAAATTTTAGACCTCTAACTTGCATTATCTTATTTAGTTTAATTGATTAAAGAAAAGTATTTTGATATTTTTGTAGTGGTTAATTCCTTATATGGAAAAAATTTATACACATATATTAAGCATAATATTTTCATCGCTTACTTGTATTATGAGTTTCTCACATTCTGAAATTATTCGTTAGTGTAGTTTTTTTTTAAATCAGATTTTTGTATTTTTGTTATTATATCTATATTTTTAACATATATTTTCATTTAATACTATATTTTCTATGTTTAGTATAGAAATTTATAGTTTTTTTAGTTATATTTAAATTAACATAACAGATAAAATTACACTATATCAAACATACTTTTATAATATTGAATTATATACTATATGTTATATATATGTATATATATAATGCTCTCCGTCCCATTCTATAAGCCTTTTAAGACTTTTTCTTATTCCATTTTTTTTTATCATCTAGAGATTAAAAATTAAAGTTACAACCATGTTACTTTAAGTCTTTTTAGTAAGTTTTTCTTATTCCATTTTATAAATCTTTCGAGTATATCTATGTAAATCTTTAATGTATTTTATCCAATAATCACTTTTAAAATTTTCTTTATAAGTTAAACTTTTTTATGTTTAGATATAAATAATACTTTTATACAAAAAGACAAAATTGTTCAATTTTCCACTTTTAACTGAAAAGACTTATATAATGGGACAAAAGAAGTACTAGGTAAAGACTCACGTGATATGCGAATAAAAATAAAATATTTATTTTCAAATTAATAACATACATAGTTTATGGCCAAGAAATGTCCCGGGAAGGTTGATTACGGATAATATTTTGATTGCCCAAGAAATGTTTCATGCCCTCCGTACTAACCAGATGTGTCAGCATGAATTTATGGCCATTAAAACGGATATGAGTAAGGTTTACGACCGTATTGAATGACCTTTCCTAGAAGCAGTTCTAAGGAAGTTGGGGTTTGGTCAAGTGTGGACTTCTTGGTTAATGTGGTGTGTTCAGTCTGTATCTTACAGAGTCCTTTTTAAACATTGTGCCACAGAGAGGATTAAGACAAGGTGACCCTTTATCACCTTAT
>OVAN01008466.1:0-17977 GCA_900406275.1 Anastatica hierochuntica | reverse complement strand
GTGGTCAAACCGATATCGGCAAATGGCTAAGGTACGATTGGCTAAGGTATGAGTTAAATTGGTTGGTTAATAAGTTAATTCCGCTGCTTGAAATGGTGAACTGTCTAAGCTACAAAGCTAAGTAAGTAGCTAGTTAGATGGTTTAGGCCGGAAACCTCGTGAGAAATTTTACCAAAGGCGTTTAAAGACCTGGAGTTTCAGAGGTGGCTTAACTGGAATCGTATGACATCTTGATTGCGGATAGGAATTCCGGGTCGGGGTGTTACAGCTGCTCCCGACAGATTTTCCACGAAAAGCTAGCAGTACCTAGCGTCTTTGCTGCTGTCGTCGAACTTCACTTTTCCCATTGCGATGCAAAATGCGGTCATGTGAGCTCGGAGATCCGTCTTTGCCTCGTAGGGCACGATTTTTAGTTTGATGCTGGGGAATTACCGCATTGATTATACGGCGAGTGAAGGGAGTTCTCTTCGTTTCTTCGATCACTCTATCCACCTCGGCACGATTTTTAGCTTGTTGCCTTATGTATATGGGACTGCATGGTTCGGAGCTCGGTCGTTGCCTGGGCGAGGGTTTGCCTCAGCGTCGTGAGCTCGACATCTGTCTGTGCGTGTGTCTCTAGATTTGACTCCTGCCGGGCTGGGGTATGACCATCGCTCGACCTCCGGTCGTTGGGTCCACCGTTGTGTTCAGGCTGGTGAGGTAGCCCTGATGGTGGTAGCAAAGACTCCAACCTGGCCTGTTGAAGAGCTTGTGTTTGGGTTAACTCCTCCAATCTTGACCTAGATTGTCGATCCAGCTCCTCCTGCCTTTCGTTTGCTGCTACTAGCAGAGCAAAAACACCTCTTATGTTCTCCGGTAGTTGAGCAAGCACGGCATGCGAGTCTACCATTTGAGCAGGTGGATCCTGATCTTGTGTTTCGTTGACCGTGTCCGGTGGGAGGTTAGCGTTCAATTGTCCTACGCCCGTGAGTGTGGTGTCGATGCCGTCGTTCCCTCCAGACATGATTTCCTATGAATTTAGAGATGAATCGAAAGAAGAAGATATGTTAGTGCGAAATACCTGGATCTCAACAGTAGTTCGTGATGTAGCGTAGCGGAACCCCCCTCCTTCTAGCGCCAATTGATGGACCTCAGATCCAACTTAGAATATAGGGTGCGAAAAGTTAGTATTTGATTGAAAGTTTATAGTGGTTTACAATATGCTTCTCGAATGCCAAATTCTTGTGATTACAAGTTTCTACTGCTCAAGTTCAAAGTTAGAAAACCGAATCCCTCTTCAGCTGCCCCTCCTTTCTTCTTTATAGTCCATCACCTCTTGTAACAGTCTCATGATCCTCTCCCTCGTAATAAAGCCTCATCAATTTGTATTTAATCGGTCTCTCACATTCAAAACATGGAGGTTACTTCCTCTTCTTCTTGGGCCATGAGCTTCTCCTTCTCTTTTGCTTGTGGATCTTTGCTATTGGGCCTTTTCCGGCCCTTCAACTTCTTGGATCGGATTAACCTGGATCGGGTGCGGTGGGAACCACCTCCATCAACGATTCTATAGGAACTTTTCTCCATGGAGCAAGGGGTAAATTTCAAGGTCGCTATACCGTAGAGGAAGCTGAATTAACGACATTAATATGGGCAATTCAATCAACTTTGTCGTTGGGATACTGTCATGTTATTTTTGAGGGAGACAATATGAACATAACCAAATATGTAACGGGTGAATCATCCAACTATGGGCTACAACATTACGTAAACACGATCACGGCGTGGTCGGGATCCTTCGAAAGAATGGAGTTCAAGTATATCTCTCGGGAGGCAAATATGTGTGCTCATACATTAGCTCGTTCCATTTTAACTACCAATGAACAATATTTTTGTATCACTCATGTCCTACTTTTCTTCTTCCTCATGTATCTCATGAGTGTCATCTATCTTTCTAATAAAATGGCTTTGACGGAAAAAAAAAGAAGCACAACATAACATTGGTTTTAATTTTGTCTACTCACCTTTTTTTTGTCATCAGCTAGTGCCTTAATAGTTCCCTGAAAAGGGCATCATCCCGGATTCGAACCCAGGTAAGTGAGCTTGACCAACAGAGGTGGTAACCACTATACCACTTGTGCCACTCTGTCTACTCACTTTTTGTTTCAATAAATCTAAGTTTCACATCAAATTTTCTTTTCCAATTCGATTCAAGTTTTTTACAAGCACCAAACTAAATTTCAAGTTCGGTTTCCGATTTGATTTCTTCAGTTTGGTGAGGATCAAAATGGTTCGTTTTATCTATATACTGGACACTCCCAAAAAAGCCATGAATCTGTTAACTAACAGATGGAAAAAAGAAAGAAAGGAAAAAAAAGCCGATAAAATGAGAAAGGTCACAGATACAACACCAGTCTTTAGCAGAGAGATCCCCTTCCATGCCCATGTTGATGTACATACTCTGGCTTTAGCAAAAAGTTGAATGGATCGACATTCAAGATTCCACAGACGGATGCTACCTGCAGGTGCGTGCGTTTAGTCTGCTAGAAGCTTCACCACCAACTCCAGTTAGATCCTTCCTCGAATCAAAGATAATTAGTCTCACCATCATATCACAACAAAAGATTAAGTTACCTGTTTTGTCATCTTTTTTTGTTGTGTACTTCAATCATATCACCCTCCTCCATCCCAAGATTGGAAGGAGTCGTCGATGGATCAATCTTGTCACCGTCAAATATAAATACTACATTTTGCGGGTCAAGATTAGCTTTATCCGTATACATTTTGAAAACCCGCTCAAACTTCTCATCCTACATGAAAACGATAACATACCAAATCAATATCATTATACAAAGGCATCCCATATTTTCCTAGATTTAACAGAAATCAATAAATACATTAAAAGAGGCAGAACCTCTGTTTATTTACAGGATTGGAAGCTGAATGAAATATGCCTCTCACATGACAACGAGCAAGTAATATCATGATATGTGCAAATGCTATGTTGTAACAATACATTGATAAGCACAGGAAATGATTTTCTCTTCTACTATATGAAGTCAAAGTGTAATTCATAAGCTAAACAACGGAAAGATAAAAAGGATTTTCTTCTACAGATGCCTTAACTAAAGCTTCTAAGACCTCAAATACTCGACCCCGTCAATATTCTCTTCAATCCTCTATTTATACTCATGCTTTCCTAGAATAATCGAACTGTTTAGCTGTATGGATGTTAGCATGGTTGACGTAACAGTCAACTCTTGTGTCAAATTATCGTAGATGCGAAGTAAGATTTTTGTCAATGGAAGTTTAGGTAGTACGTAGCAAGTAGTGTAAAACCTTACCGCATAAACCCGGAATTTGTTCTGTTCATCTTTGTCCTGTATTGTAAGGACAATCTTGG
The DNA here is from genome assembly GCA_900406275.1 of Anastatica hierochuntica. Taxonomy (NCBI): domain Eukaryota; kingdom Viridiplantae; phylum Streptophyta; class Magnoliopsida; order Brassicales; family Brassicaceae; genus Anastatica; species Anastatica hierochuntica. The sequence continues at coordinate 14,598 of OVAN01008466.1, read as the reverse complement.
CCCTGTCATTAGGCCGTGATGGTGCTTGAGTAGCAGTCTCTGAAGATGGTTTGAGTGACACTTCAACTTCCCTTTTAGCAGACTCCTCGACTTCCTGCATCACATCTGCTACAGTTTTTGTGAAGGACATGAGCTCCATCTTCTTCGACCTACATTGCATATTTCAAACAGGAATTTTAGAATCAGTTCAACATTTAGACTATTTGGGGATATCAAAAACAAAGTAGAAAGAATCGATATTGGATTCAACGAAACACGAAGAAAATTTAGCAGGTTCAAACTTAAAGCTTCATGGGAAAGTATAGTACAAAACCATAGCTTCAAACAGCAACATGGGAGACATAGAGATGAGAAAGACTTGACATACAAAACTACCTCAATGCTTTAATGGTCGAATCTTCGCCAGACTCTTTTCTTTTATCGAAGATAGGCTTTGGTGGAGGAGGCAACCAATCATCATCCCCCGCCACTTCAATCAATTTCACATCTTCTTCATCATCCTTCACAGCCTATATCAAATTAAATCGAAAGGTTTACAAGTTACAAAGCTCTATCTTTGGTGTGATTAACAAACTCAGCCAAAAGATAAATTCATAGTCAAATAGAAGATTCAAATTCCCAACATTTCGATACCAAAGAGAGCTTAATAAGCCAATCATGAAAAGATGAGTTCTTACTGCTTTCTGGGAAAATTTTGCTCTTTTCGGAACAGGAGTCTCCGAGACATCAGAATCATCGTCTGCAAGAAGATTCAATGTAAAAAAAATCCATCTTCGAATTTTCTGGCGCTCCGTCACTAAATAAATAACTGAAACTCACCGTCAATGTAAACGAAATTCGATGGCTGAACACGATGGTAATCAAAAAGTGGCTCTAGATCTTCTCCTTCACCTCCCTGATACCAGCAACAACGCAACATTAGAAACTAGTGAACTAGGGTTTCGTAATTAGGTTATCTGTAACCCATAAATTCTCACCATTGTTGAGATTTTCTATCGTCGTTGCCTGTTAATCACAAACCCTAATTGGAGGAGAGAGATTTTGCTGGGAAGAGAGAGAGAGAGAACTCTTCAATAGCACGAGTGATTTTGAATTTTGAGATGATGAAATTGCAGAGGCATCGGCGAATCGTTGTACGCGCGTGGGTTTTATCTTAATTTTGGGCCTTGAATATGAGTTCGAATTTTATACAAAACCAAACTCATTTACTTAAACCGGTTCTGATTTCTATTTTTTCTAACCACGAGTTTTAACCAGGCAATGTGAAAAACACATTATACAATATCCCATCGAGTTCGATTCGAATATGTTATGTCTTTGGGATTTCGGATTCAGGGGTATACAATTCATTCGAATATTTTATGGTTTCGGGTCGAAAGTATAGATTTTGAAACTCTTAACAACACAACTTTAATAAGTATATCTTTCTTATTAGTCAAGGAAAAATAGCTCAAAAACTTTAGACTCACAACTCTCAAACTCATCACAACAACTCTCGATCACTCACAAAACGCAAATATCTCTTTCTCTCTTATAAAGCCACGACAAAACCAAACAAAACCAAATCCTATTCTAATTAGGAAACATAAAAGATAAACACAACCAAAAGATATGAATATTTAGTTTTCCCTTATCCCAAACCCATATAACTTGGTTTCCAATGAAAGAATATAGGAGGATATTCGATTGTCAACAACTCAACAATAACTTTGTTTATATTTTATTTTGTATAGTTTAGAAACTCCTTCTCTTACGTAACTAACTCGTGTACATATACTCTGTAAACGATTGTATCAAGATCAAGGGAAATTAATAAAATTTCATGGTATCAGAGCTAAGTTGCCTCTGAATATTTTTTTTCTCTTCTCAATTTTTTTCCTTCTTTCCTCTATCTCTTCTCTTTCACGTCTCTGTTTCTCTTCTTTCTTACAATTCTTTTGCTCATTTCTCCATGGCTGCTGCTAATGCTAATGTTGAGAGAGCTTTCGGTGTGACTAACATAAAGTCTCACATTCCGATCATCCTTGATCTAGATGATCACAATTACGACGTCTGGCGTGAATTGTTTTTTATGCATTGTCACACTTTCGATGTTTCAGGTCATCTTGATGGCAGTGTTGATCCTACCGACCCTCTGTGGACTAAGCGTGAGAACATGGTAAAACTATGGCTATATGGTATGCTAACTCCTAAGTTGTTTCGCAGTTCCTTCAAACCAGGTGGCTCTGCTCGTGACATTTGGCTCCGCGTCGAGAATCAATTCTGCAACAATCGCGAAGCCAGAGCTATTCAAATCGACAATGACCTTCGAACTACGGAGATCGGAGATATGACAATCCAAGCTTACTGTCAAAGGCTCAAATCTCTCTCCGACCTGCTCGCAAACCTCGACGCTCCTGTCCCTGACCGTATGTTAGTAATGTATATGCTTAATGGGCTTAACGAGCGCTTTGATAACATAATCAACGTTATCAAGCACCGTGAACCCTTCCACACCTTCGATGTTGCTCAATCAATGTTGGAGATGGAGGAGAAGCGTATTCTGAAATTTGCCAAGCCGTCTGCGACTCATAAGGACAATGCGTCGTCGTCTACCATTCTCACCGTTGATGAGCCATATCAATCTGCTCCCTGTCCTCAACCGCCTCGGAATAACAACTCAACCAATCGTGGTGGTCGTCGCAATAACAACAATCGGTTTAGGGGACGAGGAAACAACAACAACTTTCGCCCACCATACACTAGCTGGCCTCTGCATCCTTACTGGCCCGGTCCAGTTCCTCATTGGCCCACTCCATATCCCTATTGGGGTCCCTATATGCCGTCGAACGCAACACCAGAAGCTTCTGCACCAAGACCATCGCCGCCGCATCATGTCAATCTCACTGTTGATGCTCCATAACCGACCACGAATTTTTCACACGCCTTCAACACAATGACTTTGGCGGATCCCACAGCTACCGAATGGTACATGGACTCCGGAGCCACAAGTCATTTAGCGGCAGATGCAGGTATCCTAACTTCTTCTCTTAGCGATAACATCAATCACTCGGTTATTGTTGGCAATAGTTCTCAAATTCCTGTTGTCTCTACGGGTAATGCTTCTCTTTATACTCCCACTCGTCCTTTGACTCTCAATCGTCTTCTTATTGCTCCTAAAATCGTGAAAAATATTATCTCTGTTCGAAAGTTTACCAAAGATAATTTTTATTCTGTTGAGTTTGACCCATTTGGCTTTTCTGTGAAGGATCTTCACACACGAGCGGTTCTTCTCCGCAGTGACTGCTCTGGTGATCTTTATTCGCTTCCGCCTACTCTTCCCACAGCTCCCTCTCATGCGTCTGCTTTGCTTTCTCTGTCACCGAATTTATGGCACAAAAGACTAGCTCACACTAATAACAATTCTTTGCGTTCTTTGCTTTCTTCTGAGTCTTTTGCTTTTAATAAAGACGGTCTCTCTAATACTTGTGAGGCTTGTCAACTCGGTAAACAATTAAAACTTCCCTTTAATAATTAAGATTCTCATGCTTTGAAACCTTTTGAGCTTATTCATTCGGACGTGTGGACCTATCCAATACCAAGTATAAGCAATATCCGATACTATGTTTTATTTTTAGATGATCATACTCATTTCCTATGGGTTTACCCTTTAAGACGTAAGAGCGAAGTGTTTTCAAAGTTTGTTCACTTCTCTAATTATGTTCAAACTCAATTTCAGGCTCGTATTCAAGCTTTGCAATGCGACAATGGAGGGGAATATAATAACAAAGAGTTCCATGATTATTTCGATAAAAATGGAATTCAAATAGGTTATTCTTGTTCGCATACATCCCAACAGAATGGCAAATCAGAGAGAATGATTCGCACCATTAACAATGCAATCCGCTCTCTGCTTTTCTAGGCCCATTTATCTCCGCCTTATTGGGTAGAACCCCTCCATGTCGCGGCGCAAATCTTGAATATATTGCCCTCTTCCGCCATTAAAGGCCAAATCCCTTTCACTCTTTTGTTTCACAAACCACCAAAGTATGATCATCTCAAGGTATTTGGCTGTCTATGTTTTCCCAATTTAAGTCATTCGAATCTTCATAAATTGGCTCCAAGATCAACACCATGTCTCTTTCTCGGTTACCCTTCCAATCATAAAGGTTACCGTTGTCTTGATCTTAAATCTAACAAGATCATCATCTCTAGACATGTTTATTTTGATGAATCTGTTTTTCCTGCAGCTTTGTCAAAACCAGAAAAATCCATGTATCACTTTCTTGACCATGAAGAAGAACCCTCTGCCATTTTTAAGGGTATTCTTCAACACCCTTTGCCTTCGCCTTCCACCGTCTCTCCTTCGCCTTTGCCTACCGCTCCATCATCTTCCTCTACTACGACTCAAGCTTTGCCGCGTGATACTGCTCCTATCTCGACCACAATTGGTCATTCAATGCAGACTCGAAGCAAAGCGGGAGTTCGTAAGCCAAAGAAACAGTTCACTCTTCTTTCTACTGTTTCACCTTTGCTTACTAGTCATATCCAAGCTCTAAATGACCCGAACTAGACGCCAGCAATGACTGATGAGGTTGATGCTTTTTCTAAGACTAGAACTTGGGATCTTGTTCCTCGACCCGCTAATGCTAACATTGTGCATAATATGTGGTTGTTTAAGCACAAATTGAATGCAGATGACTCTTTGGCTCGTTACAATGCTCATTTAGTGGCAAATGGAAAATCACAAGAAGAAGGAGTGGACTATAATGAGACTTTCAGTCCCGTGGTCAAACCGGCAACGATTCGCGCCGTTCTTGATGCCAGTCTTGCTAAGGATTGGCCAATTCACCAACTAGATGTTAAAAATGCGTTTTTACATGGCGAGATGGAAGAAACAATTTATATGCACCAACCGCCGGGATTTCGGAGCTCTGAGTTTCCGGATCATGTTTGCAAATTACGCAAAGCGATTTACGGATTAAAACAGGCTCCTCGAGCATGGAACTTCCGTTTTGCTAACTTTGTTTCTTCTATTGGTTTTCGTTGTTGCAAAAGCGATACATCTCTTTTTGTCTTCAACAATGGGTCTCGCAAAGCTTATCTTCTTTTGTATGTCGATGACATCATCTTAACCGCATCGGATGAAGCTTTTCTAAACTCGATTATTTCTACCCTGCAAACCGAGTTTCCAATGTCCGATTCCGGCAAGCTTCATTATTTCTTGGGTGTCAAGGCCGATTTTATCAATGGTAGTATCTTTCTTAGTCAAGAAGCTTATGCTTCCGATATCATAAGACGCTCTGGTATGGAAGGGTGTAAACCATGTTCGACGCCCGTAGACTTACAGTCTAAACTTTCTGCCAATGACGGCGAACTCATTCCTGATGCTACACAGTATCGTCTTCTTGCCGAAGCTTTACAATATCTTACGTTTACGAGGCCAGATATCTCTTACGCTGTTCATCAAATATGTTTATATATGTACAGCCCACAGACTCCTCATCTTAATTCTTTAAAACGCATTATTCGCTATATCCAAGGGACTAAGGCATATGGCTTGCAGCTCAAGAAAAGCAATGTTGATGAACTTGTGGCTTATACCGATGCGGATTGGGCGGGCTGCCTAGACACACGCCGCTCCACCTCTGGATATTGTGTCTTCTTGGGTTCAAATTTGGTTTCCTGGTCTTCCAAGCGTCAACAAACGGTTTCCCGTTCAAGCTCGGAAGCTGAAAACAAAGGTGTTTCTAATTCAGTCGCGGAACTGTGTTGGATACGCAACTTATTTCTCGAGCTTGGTTGCCCCATTTCCAAGGCGTCGCTTGTCTATTGTGACAACATAAGTTCGGTATATCTTTCTCACAATCCTATCAAACATCAACGCACTAAACATGTGGAGATAGATATACATTTTGTTCGCGAAAAAGTTGCTCTTGGTCAGGTTCGGGTTCTTCATGTCCCATCCTCTCATCAATATGTGAATATCTTTACGAAAGGACTACCGACGACGTTGTTTAACGAATTTCGAACCAGTCTCACCATCGTGCCACCCGACGCTTCGACTGCGGGAGGGTGAAAGAATATAGGAGGATATTTGATTGTCAACAACAACTCAACAACAACTTTATTTATATTTTATTTTGTATAGTTTAGAAACTCCTTCTCTTACGTAACTAACTCGTGTACATATACTTTGTAACCGATTGTATCAAGATCAAGGGAAATTAATAAAGTTTCATCCAAGTTATCTCAAGCTTATCCTACATTCTCCCCCTTAAGCTTGAGATCATCCTCGCCAACATCCAGCACTCCAATTCAATCCCTCATTTCTCGAAATCGAATTCTCCCAACCGGCTTGGTCAAGATATCAGCCTTTTGCTCATTCCCAGGAACATACTCTACCTCCACTTGTTCATTCTCCGCACACTCTCTTATGAAGTGATACCGTTTATGTATATGCTTACTTCGACCATGGAAAACCGGGTTTTTCATGAGTGCAATAACCGACTTGTTATCCACTTGTATAATCACCTTCTCGCTCTCCTTTCCCACGACTTCGCTTAGCAATTCTTGCAGCCATATGGCCTGTTTAGCTGCTTCAGTAGCTGCTATAAACTCTGCCTCACACGAAGATAAGGCTACAATTTCTTGCTTCTGCGAGCACCAAGTAATTGGACATTTATCGAGATAGAACACATGACCTGTTGTGCTCTTACCATCATCCTCATCGATATTGTGCGAGCTATCACTGTGTCCTACCAAGTGTATGTTGTTCGCTCGCGAGAATGAGAGTCCGAAAGAGATTGTTCCTCTTAAATATTGTAGAACCTGATTTGATGTCGCCCCATGTGACACTCTTGGCTCATGCATATATCTACTTAATACACCAACACTGTAAGATAGGTCTGGCCTTGTATGAAGTAAATATCTCAAACATCCTATGCTTCTTCTATATTTTCTTTCATCGATTTTCTCTTCTTCTTTGGCCTTTGAAAGCTTTAGGTTCATGTCCATTGGTACGCATGTTGAGTTACACTCATCCATGCACGTTTCCGTCAAGATCTTTATAGCATATCTTTCTTGTTTCAGTACAATCCTTCCTTCGAATTGAAGAACTTCAATTCCTAGATAATAAGTGAGTTTTCCAAGATCGCTCATTTCAAACTTCGTGGACATTTCTCTCTTAAATTCAGAAATTAATTCCAATGATGATCCAATAACAAGTAGATCATCAACATACACGACCACAACAAGATGTTTTCCTTTCTCTTCCTTTTGATATAGAGATGGTTCCTGTAGGCATCTTCAAAATTTTAGCTCTCTCAGAATCTTGTTCAGCTTATTGTTCCAAGCTCTAGAAGGTTGTTTTAGACCATAGAGAGCTTTATTCAACTTATAAACCTTATCTTCTTCTTCTGGTATCACAAAACCTTCTAGTTGATTAACGTAAACATCTTCTTATAATTCTCCATGGAGAAACGCAGTCTTTACATCAAGATGATGTATTTCCCATCCACAAGACGCAGACAAAACAATAATGAAACGAATTTTTTCAGTGCGTGCTACCGAAGCAAAGACCTCGTCATAATCAATTCCTTGTTTCTAAACATACCCTTTTGCCATGAAACGCATCTTGTACTTGTTAATGCTCACATCGTAATTTCGCTTTATCTTGAAGACCCATTTAAGGCCAATGGCCTTAACCCCAACGGGAAGCTCCACCAGATTCCAAATTTTATTTTTTTTTCTATTGAGCAGATCTCCTCATCGCATTCTTCAAGCCATACTTTCAGATCTCTAGCTTCCTCAAAGCTCCATGGTTCGTCGTCCATAGCCAACAAAAGTCGTTCTCCCTCGGTTTCAGCTAAGAGAATATAGTCATTTAGGTACGATGGCCTTGTGCTCTGCCTTGAAGATCTTCTCGACTGCTGGTCTGTTTGATGATCACTTTCGTCACTCTCACCTTCTTCTTCTCCGCTGTTCATGTTCTCTTCTCCACCATTTTCAGATTATGAGTCCAAATTCACGACATCTCTCATTGCTCCTTGAGGTACGTGTGTATTCTCCTCGTCGGTACCTCTGATTCTCCTTTCTTCGTCCATGCTTATATCTCCGATCACAACTTCAAAAGTTCCAGTTTCATGATCCAGTTCATTCCCGTCTTTGTTCCAACTCCAAGACTTATCTTCACAGAAAATTACGTCGCGGCTCACTATGATTTTCTTGGTCGTTGGATCAAATAACCGATAGGCCTTTGATCCCAGTTCTGTTCCCAAATGAACAAGAGGTTTTGCCCTGTCATCTAGCTTCCTTCTCCCCCATGGTCTCTGTCCTTGTATACCCAACACATCCGAAGATTCTCAAGTGATGAATACTCGAATTCTTTCCTCTGTACATCTCGTATGGAGTCTTTTTTTTAGTGATCTTGTGGCTACTATGTTAAATAAATATGTAGCATGCCTTACGGCTTCACCCCACAAGTAATTTGGAACATCCATGTGTTTTAAAATGCTCATAGTCATCTCCATGAGAGTCCTGTTTCTTCTCTCAACAACTCCATTTTGTTGAGGTGAGTATAGAGCTGTTAAGTGTCTCTCATTGCCTTGCATAGTACAATACTCTTGAAACTCATGAGAAATAAATTCACCACCTCTATCTGTTCGAAACATCTTAATCGCTTCTTTTGTTTCTTTTTCGACAATTGATTTAAATCTCTTAAACTTTTCGAATGCTTCGCTTTTCTCCTCCAATAATACAATACACATATATCGTGAGAAGTCATCGACAATGACGAACACGTACCTCTTTCTTGATGGTGTGGCGGGTGTGAGAAGTCCACACAAGTCACCATGAATGAGCTCGAGAGGTGTAAATGCTCGAAATGTAGTTGCTTGAGGAAAAGATCCTCTGGTTTTTTTCGCGCAGAGGCATGACACACACACACTTGCTTTCTCTACATCAAGTTTGGGCAGCCCATTCACTATATCTTTGTTACTCATCTGCTTCATAGTATCTGAGTTTATGTGGCCAAGGAGTGCGTGCCACTTGGCCGTGTTACTCAGCGTTATTGCCTGAAGACATCTTGCATGCTCAACCTTCAATATAACTTTGTATAATCTGTTTTGAGATCTCATTGACTTGACCCGCAAGTTACCAAGTCGATCAAACACCATTAATTGATTTTTCTTCATTCGCACCTCACACCCAACCTCTGTGGCTTGACCAAGACTAATTATGTTGCTTTTCAAATATGGTATATAGTAAACATTGTGGAAGGTCTTCTTTTCACCATTCTCAAACACAAATTGAATTGAGCCTTTGCCCTTTATGTTGATTCAAGAGTCATCTCCAAATCTTACTCTACCCGTCACTCCTTCGTCCATCATGTGAAAGAACTCATAGTTTCCACTCATATGGTTGCTTAGACCATTATCAAGATACCATGTGTTTTTTTGCATCTTGATCTGAGTGAAAAAAATCTTGGTTTTACCTTGCTCTCGTTCAAGTTCACCACTTTTTGCATTGTTAGCATGTCAGCTTCTCGTGTGTCTTCATCCTTTTGTTCCATTGTTTCTTGAATTTTAAGCAGTATGTCAGGACAACTTGAGGCATAATGTCCTTTTTATCACATGGAAAACATTTTATGTTTGCTTCTTGTATCTTAAGCAACCTGTCTGGAAAATTCACAGCAAACTGTCCCTGTTTATCGCATCTAAAACACGTTATGCCTGCCTCCTTTTCTTTGTCTCGATATTGACCATACCCGAAACGTCCACGACCTCGTCCCCTTCCACCAAATCTGCCCGCTCTTCCTCTGCCTCTGCTACCACTAGACATATCACGGTAGGAACCTTGTGAGTTAGAATTAGCATACATTAGTTTATCGTGCTCCTCTAGCTGTTCATCTTCATCATCACTAATCCTTTCTTCATACATTTTCAATCTTCCAACAATATCTTCAAAACTTGTTTGATTTAGATCAAGCACTTGTTCCAATGATGCGATGATGTGAATGTATCTTTTCCGTGGTAAGCTCTTGAAGAACTTCTTAACAAGCTTTGATTCTTCAATTATTTCTCCTAGTGAGACCGATTTTGAAGAGATTTCAGAGAGCTTTCCCACAAAAGCATCTATTGTATCAGTTTCTTTCATTCTTAGTTTGTCAAACTCTGCCATGAGTGTTTGTAGTCTAGCCTCTTTTACTCTTTCTGCTCCAACATATCTTGTTTTTATTGCCTCTCAATCATCTTTTGCGGCATCAAGCTCCCCGATTTGTAGGATCAAAGCTTCTGGTATAGATTGGAACAACAGAGCTACTGCTAAGTTGTTCTTATCTTCGTTTTTATCTCCTCTTTCAATGGTCTCCCAAACTTTATTCACCTTTAGAGCTACCCTCATGCGCATAGCCATACCGTATAGTTGGAAGATGTTAGCATATGGCACTTTATGGAGGAGGGTCCGGTGGTCTTGTCTTGTATCTCCGCAACATCGCCCTTTTCATCTCCCATGGTGTTGTGTTTCTGTTTTGGTTTCGAAAAACAGAATCTCTGTTTTGATTTCGAGAAGCAGTTGGATTTAATTCTTGCTCTAATACCAAATATAGAATTCGAAACTTTTAAGAACACAACTTTAATAAGTATACCTCTCTTACTAATCAAGGAAAAATAGCTCAAAAAAATTAGACTCACAACTCTCAAACTCACCACAATAACTCTCGATCACTCACCAAAACACAACTCTCTCTTTCTCTCTTATAAAGCCATGACAAAACCAAACAAAACCAAATCCTATTCTAATTAGGAAACATAAAAGATAAACACAACCAAAAGATATGAATATTTAGTTTTCCCTTATCCCAAACCCACATAACTTGGTTTCCAAGTTATCTCAAGCTTATCCTACAGAAGGTTGATTCCAAGATTGTTTGGGTTGGTTTGGGTCCTATCTAGTTCATGTTGATTCCAAGATTGGTTTCGTATTCAGACTCTTCAAGGTTTCTTGGGTAAATTAACCTAAAATATCAATATTTATACTACTATTAAACTTGAAGTCAAAAGCTGACGTATCGTTCATACAAAAAGAGTTGTTGACGTGGTATCACGAGAGCTCTTCTCAGTTTTTTTTTTTTAAATGGTAAAAACGTTGCAGAATATGTGCCTTCATCTTAGGCGTCTGTTATGATGTCACGTCGCCGGAATGTCCTACTTTATTTTGGACGATTTTAACCCTAATCAAAATTCAGTAACTATCTTTAAATTTAATCTAGCATAATGTCCGATCTTCTCTTTATTTCGCTTTTAATTTGTTGTTAACTTTTAGAATTAGTTGTCTTCTCTTACTTGTTATGCAATGCTCCTTACACTTGGAGAATTCCTTAAACGGTTCAGACTACCATATCTGACTTAATCGATGAACTAAAGACGATGAGTGGTGGTGCAACAAATACATAATGAGAGATTTTTAGAAAATATCATACAGTAATTCACAACGAGGGAACTAGTTTAGAGGAACTTGGTACCTTTCAAGCGACCGAGGACGTGCGGTCGTGGCTGCCAATGATTATGATGATAACATAATTTAATCTTCATCTCAGACGGGATCTGTGATAAATAATGATGGGAGGATTGAGGTAAATAATGATTGTTGAGGCAATGGTTGATGGGAAAACCTAAATTTTCGAAATCAAGTTAGGGAGATCAAAGGTGACATAATAAGGATACAATCATTTATTTTTATTTTTGATAAAAATGAAAAATGTTCATTAATAAAAATGAGTTTGGTACATAAGCTAATTTTAGCTATAAGTTTTTCAAGACCCAAAAAAGAATAAAAAGTCTTTAAGAACAAACACTTAGAATTAAAATTTGTTCAGTTTTAATGCTAAAAACTAAAGATCAACAACCGCCTAGACGACTAGGAAATCCGACGACACTAAAGAGCACAAACCCTAGTCTCCCGACGATGCTTCAAAGTATGAACCCTGGTCCTCCGACGACGCTTAGAGCACGAACCCTTGTCTTTCGACCAATGACGCTCTTAGCACGAACCCAGCGGAGACTGACGACACTTATTCAACATGAACCCAACGAAGATCGACGACACTCTCTAGCACGAACCCAGCAAAATCCTAAGACATTCTAAACCGCGATCCAAAAGTGTTTGAGGTACTAATGCTCGACACTAGCAAGAACATGAACTAAAAGACAGTCCGAGAAGGTAGCTTTCTTAACTAGCGATGAGATCATAACCTACAAGCAAAGTAAAAAGGCCACAACAACTACTACCGGTCAAGTAATCATAGCCTAACGCCAAGAGTTTCCAAGTGTCTCGAGACCTGTTGACCACTACAAGCCCACAAGAGAACTTGCTAAACGCCGAGACCGAGAACCGGGACTCAGTTCCAATGACTTGTCTTAGTGCAAACGTTGACCTTCGTTGACACCAAACCGGAGAGAGATTAATAGCCCAAAGGTAGATAAAGACAAAGCTAGAGAAGAGCAAAAGAGGAGCCGACGAGAGGAATGGTTGCCCAAACGCCATAGACGACGCCACAAGACATATCCACCCCTTAGTCAACACGCGCTGAAGCAAGAGGAAATGGAGGAGACACGGGAATCCCTCATCTTTGTGTACGCGCCACTGAGGCTAGAGAGAAGCCAATAGTGCCCTTCTTGGCCGAGAGCAAGAGAGGAACCTCCTTTCCAAGACGCCCAAAGAGAGGAGCTAATCTACAACACAAACTGACCCAACCACCAAAGAAACTGAGACCCCACAACACTGTGTGAAAGCAAACAAAACCCAGAGAGAAGAGATTCTCCGAAAAAGTGCTATCAAACTCCAACGGGAAGAAAAGTAGAGCGAAGATCTGAAAAATTTATTCCACCGTGATAGCCGTAAAATTCAACTCTTCAGCAACACGACCACAACGCTGACCTCGCCGTTGCTCCAAAGAAGGTGAGAGTCCGCCAGATCTGACCCACGTGCACTTAGATCTAGGTTCAGCGCTCCGAAAATCACACCAGTTCACAGCTTCGAGCAAAGAGGTCAAGGGAAAGACGAGGGAGAAGAGCAAAGCGAGAGAAATAAGGAGATCTCCGACACCGGCTTAGCAAGCTGTTGATGCCTATTTTTCATGTAAACAAAATACAACGAAANACAATCACACAATTCGCAAGTGCACGGATATGCTATTGTAGTACTTTGGGGTCGAACCACAAGGAGAAAACCTTAGCTAGATAAGTTCAAACTTTAAGAATACACAAGTGTTCTTAAGCTAAGCGAATATGAAAAGGGGGTTTTGTTTTTTTGTGATTAAAGGAAATCAAATCAAGGAAACATAAGTAGATAAGGAAAGTAAAACATAAAAGTAAAGCATAAAGTAGAAACTTAAATAAATAAGAAAGTAAAGGCAATAAGATAAAGATGGATCTTGGGATGATGGTTATAGGTTCGGGTTCAATCTAGAGGTGTGATGGACTTTGGTAAGGCTTTATTAGAGGATCGAAGCTATTCCTAGACCAAGGATCCCTATAAAATCGATCAATCCACTCTCATGACGGAGATCTATTCACCTATACACACTACAAGGCTCAACTCTCGTTTGTTGCCCATCTAAGCATGTATGTGATAGTAAATCTCAAGCCCTTTTAGCCATCTAACACCTAGGTAACATCCACTCTGATGGGCCTAAGTGAAATACATAGATCTAGTTCTCTCAGGCATTTCATCGAACACTTTCTAGGCGTCTTTGAGCAAACACTAAACTTTGAAGAACTAAACTAGATCTAGTAGAAATCTATGCCAAGATCTAGCCTAATCATCCATCAAAACCCTAGATCTAATCCTAGCCTACTCAATAATCCGATTTAGTAGCTAGGTAATGGTGTAACAAGAGAAATCAACAAGATCTCAACCTCATGACTATGGAATCAATGCTTGAACTAATACCACTCTCATGGCTAAAAGTCATATTTGCAACTAATATATTTCACTCAACTCTCGTTTCTTGTAATCATTTAGCAAGCAATCATTAAGAACCATTCCACTTTGTCACAAGACTCCCTAACTATCAACTCTCGTTGGCTATGCTAAGTTTGGCATACTCTAGGCTCTCCTAGACATTTCATCGAACACCTCTCAGGCATGAAATGTATACATGTCAAGATCTAGTTTTTATCCAAGATCTAGCATTAAGAACACCTAAACCATAGAGACCTAAGTCCTATCTATCACTAAACACCATTACCTAACCACATATCATCTCAAATCTACCATCCCCAAGATCCAAGAAAAGACTACTCACACATCATATGAGAAAAGAGAGAAAAGATGAGAAATATAAGCATGATTTAATAAATAAAAGATTTGAGATACAAGAGTGACTCTTGATCTAAAATATCAAGAGAATCAACTTATAACATAAACAAAGTGTTAAAAAGAGAGGTTTTAAAGCTAAGGGAAGGTTTTTTTTGTTCGTGGAGCATAAGAGGTCTATTTATACTAAAGAGAGAAGAGAGGAAGCCCTCAAAAGGGCATTTTCGGACAACGGTAGTCAGCCACCGACCTCAAGGTCGATGGGAGAAAGCATGAGGTCGATGGGAGCCTCCCTTTAGCAGA
>OVAN01008465.1:0-18122 GCA_900406275.1 Anastatica hierochuntica | reverse complement strand
ATGCCCAACACTTTTCTGAATTGTTTACAACCTCGTTGCTTGCTGCGTTTTTTTGCTCTCTTCAATTTCGACATTTGCATCTCTCAAAAGACATCTTTTTAGCCTTGGCCCGCTGTTTGATTTTGATTCTTCGTGCTACTCTTTGATCTCTATGGATTCGATCCCGAACCACTACAACGTACATCTGTGCGCTTGCAGTGTTATCTCGGGTGAAAACCTGAGCTATAAGATTCGTCTGCCTCCTTTTGAATGGAGAGACTTTGGGACCAAGACTGGTCTCATCAACTTGGTCCAACAAAATCAGTTTCATGGGTTTTCATCTGAGAACCCAATGTACCTCTTAGAAAAGTTCGAAGCAATCTGCAACACCATTCGCTATAATGGAGTACTTGCTAAGGCTCTAAAATGCAAGTTATTCATCTTCTCCCTCAATGAAAAAGCTATGAGATGGTATAATGGTTTGGAACTCGATCCTTTGGATACTTGGGATGAGATGAAGTTGCTTTCTTAGGGAACTTCTTTAAAAAATCCAAATCTGTGTCTCTCAAAAACAAGATCACTGGATTTCATTAGTTGGGTACAAAAAATTTCCATGAAGCCTAAGATAGATTCAAAGAGTACACGAATGATTGCTCTCATCATGGCTACACAAATTGGAATCTCCTCAACATTTTCTACAATGGAGTTGAGGAGTTGTATCAAAACACCATGGACAGTGCCAACAATGGCGATTTCATGACAAAGACTGTGGAAGAAGCATACACCTTGGTGAACAATATGGTGAGTAGCCAAGCAAACCGCAGGTTTGACTTTGATCGTATTAGAGGAGGGTAGACACTGATTCAAAGAAGATTGATGAGATGATTCATGCCAGGCTTGATGGCTGTTGAAGAAGGATATGAGGTCAGTACACTTCGTTGCAGAGTAGCCTGATGTTCAGGTATATCAGGATTACGGTGCTGAGGATTCTGATGATTACAAAGCTGATGTGAACTACATTAGAGGCCGAGGGAATTTTAGTATTAGAAACTTCAATCAGAACTACCGGAACCATCCCCACCTCTCTCACAGGAGCAAGAATGTGAAAAACCTACAAGATCAATTGTACCCGTCTATGGGTAACATGAAAATCAATTCTAAAACAAGTCGTTTGCTCAGGTACAAGTGTCTTTCAGAACAAGAATCATAATGAGAGCAGTGGTTATGGAACAACGTGTTCCAACAGAAGAAACAATATGTTTCATGGTGTTTTAGGAACAACAACCAGTCAAGCTATCAGAATCAGAACCAGGGGTAGACTTCTTCATCATCTTAATATAGTGATCTGAAGCAAATTATACAGCAAGTGTTGGAGAATCAGACCAAGTCCGCAACAGACATCAATCAGAAAGTGGATAACATTTAAAGTGATCTCAATGGGAAGTTTGAAACGTTGAGTACCCATATGAAGTTTTTGGAAACACAAGTTGCTCATACTTTTGCTGGTAACAGAGCACCGTCGGGTATTATTCCAGGCAAGGCAGGAAATAATCCCATGGAGTATTGCAATGCTATCACCATGAGAAGTGGAAAATTGGTTAAAGATTCCCGGATGGAAAGGATTCGTCGATCCAAGGACTGGATTAGTCGATCCGAGTCAGATGAATCTAAAGCAAATACTGACAAAGTGGAGCGAATCGATCGATCCTCCCCCATGGATCGATCGATCCAAGGCTTGACGACGGTGCACAAATTTAAGACGTTAAGCGATACGCCACAGAGGTTGCAGATGAGTATGTACTGCCCCTGTCTTATGTTCCTAAGGTCCCCTTTCCTTCCAGACCTAGATAGAAGATCAAGGAGCACGAGTATGAGAAGTTCAAGAATCTTGTTGGCGAGTTACACGTTAGATTACCTTTCGTTGAGGCAGTCAAGATGGTATCATCTCTTAAATGGTACATGAAGGAGATTCTTTCAGAAAAGATGACACAGGAACATAGATTCTCTATGCTTACTATGGAGTGTAACACAATCCTTCATAAAATTGTACTTGAGAAACGATAGGATCCTCGACCTTTCGTATAATCGTGTAGGATTGGATCTCTTAACTTGGAGAGATATTTATGTGATTTACAATCAAGAGTGAGTGTCATGCCTTTATGTGTTTCTCAGAGGCGGAATATGATTAACTACAAACCCACCAGAAGTCTCTTTTATTAGCTTACAAATCAATTTGAAGGCGTGTGGGAATTCTCTACAACATTCCCGTAGGAGTTGGAGAAGGCTACGTTTACACTGATTTTGTAGTCTTGGAGCTTGTAGAAGAAGCCAAAGATCCTATAATCTTTGGTAAACCGTTCTTATCTACAGCTAGAGCCATGATAGATGTGTAGAATGGTCAAATTGATCTCAACGTCGGGAAGTTGACATTGAGATTTAACATATAGAAGTCCAAGAAGAAGCCTACCATATATCCATAGATGGACACACGTTTTAGGTCGACACACTTATAGATGTGATTGAAGATTATGCTGAAGAGTTGTACATAGAGGACCCACTATACGTTGCTCTGACTCAGGTTGAGAGCGAGTATGAGTTTATGAAGTAAGGTACAGTTGAGGTTGTCGCGTTGCTTGATTTGACACCTACAACAGAGAAGCAAGTTGCATACATCAGGCTCGAGGAGCCATCTTCAATGACATATACATCATTGACGACGAGTTTAGAGTCTGATTGCAGCGAGCTGCAATCTCCAAAGCTCGAGCTCAAGGCATTACCTGTAGGATTGAGGTACGTTTTCTTAGGTCTAAATTCTCCATACCCTGTGATTACCAATGCTAACCTGAATATTGTTGAGATTGCNAGATTGACTTGCTTCTTTCAAAATTGCAAAAGTGTAGAAAAGCATTGGGGTACTCTTTAGATGATATCACATGTATCTCCCCATATCTATGTATGCAAAGGATCCACTTGGAGGATGAATCCAAGACTTCCATTGTACATCAAAGGAGGCTAAATCCAAAAGCTGATGGAAGTTGTCAAGAAAGAAATTCTGAAGCTTTTAGGTGCAGGTGTGATTTATCCCATCTCATACAACACCTGGGTGAGTCCGGTTCATGTAGTACCAAAGAAAGGTGGAATCATTGTCTCACCAATGAGAAGAATGAGTTTATTCCCACCAGGAAAACACACGCCACAGGATGTGCGTAGACTACAAAAAGCTAAACTCAGCCACCAAAAAGGACGACTTTCCACTTCGTTTCATTGATCAACTACTTAAGAGACTTGCTAATCAGCCATATTACTAAATTCTTGATGGTTATTCACGTTTCTTTTAGATTCCCATCCATCCGTTGGACCAGGAAATGACTACATTCACATGTCCCTATGAGACATACACTACAAGAAATCAGATATTTAGAGACGGAAAAAGTGGTCATCGCTATTCTGTCGTTGAAGTAGAGAGAAATTTGCGACGAAGTAGCGACGTTTTTATCAATGGTCGTTAATTTGTCGCTAATTTATGATGTACCGAAATAGTTGCTATTTTGTCACAAAATAGAGACGTTTTAGCGACAAAACCTATTTCCGTCGCAAATTAGAGACGTTTTAGCGAGGAACAAGTTTTTCGTCGCAATTTAGGGACAAATTAGCGAATGAATACCATTTGTCTCTATTTAGACGCAAATTCGTCTCAATTTTTGCGACAGAATTGCTACCCTAACAAACTTTCGGTTGACACGTTTAAAACTTACGTAACAACATTTAACTATTAAAAAATTGCTCGCAATTTGGTCGCTAGTTAGTCTCTATTTGGTCCCAAATTTGATTCCTCTCAATTTCATCTCAAATGATTCAGAAAACGAAAACCCTAAATCCTAAACCTTAAAATTTAATACATCTAAACCCTAATCAACAAACCCTAAACCCTAAAACTTTAAAATAGTAAACCTTAAACCCAAAACACTAAACCCTAATCCCTAAACCCCAAATTACAATCTCTACATCCTTAACCACAATAATGTTCCATTTATCATAAAACGTAAAACCGATATCCGAAACACAAACCCGTAAATCGATTAATTTAACACATAAGTAATTGTAAAAACATTTCCAGGATTAGAGACAAAATAGCGACGAATTCATCTCTAATCTTTCGCTAAATGAAGCGGTAAACCCTAAACCCTAAACCCTAAACACTAAATCCTAAACACTAAACCCTAAACACTAAATCCTAAACACTAAATCCTAAACACTAAACCCCAAATTACAATCTCTTCATCCTTAACCACAAAAATGTACCATCTATCGTAAAATATTATAACCGATATCCGAAACAGAAAATTGTAAAAAAATTTCCATGACAAGAGACAAAATAGCGACGGATTCGTCTTTAATCCGTCTCTAAATGAAGTTGTAAACCCTAAACCCGAAATCCTAAACCCTAAACACTAAATCCCAAACACTAAACCCTAAACACTATATCCTAAACACTAAATCCTAAACACTAAATACCAAACACTAAACCCCAAATTACAATCTCTACATCCTTAACCACAAAAATGCACCATATATCGTAAAACTTATAACCGATATGCGAAATAGAAAAGTGTAAAAAATTTTCCAGGTTTAGAGACAAAATAGCGACAGATTCGTCTCTAATCCATCGCTAAATGATGTAGTAAACTCTAAACCTTAAACCCTAAACACTAAACCCTAAACAATAAACCTAAACACTAAATCCTAAACACTAAATCCTAAACACTAAACAACAATTTACAACCTCTACATCCTTAACCACAAAAATGTACCATTCATCGTAAAACATATAACCGATATATGAAAAACAAAAATGTAAAAAAATTTCCAGGTTTAGAGACAAAATAGCGACAGATTTGTCTCTAATTTGTCGCTAAATGTAGCGGTCAACCCTAAACCCCAAACCCTAAACACTAAATCCTAAACACTAAACCCTAAACACTATACACTAAACCCCAAACCCTAAACACTAAATCCTAAACACTAAATCCTAAACACTAAACCCCAAATTACAATCTCTACATCCTTAACCAAAAATGTACCATTTAACGTAAAACATATAATCGATATCCGAAAAAAAAAATTGTAAAAAACTTTCAAGGTTTAGGGACAAAATGGCGACGAATTCGTCTCTAATCCATCGCTAAATAAAGAGTTCAACCCTAAACCCTAAACGCTAAATCCTAAATACTAAACCCTAAACACTAAATCCTAAACACTAAATCCTAAACAATAAATCCTAAACACTAAACCCCAAATTACAGTCTCTACATCCTTATCCACAAAAATGTACCATTCATCGTAAGACATATAACCGATATTCGAAACACAAAATTGAAAAAAAAAATATTCAGGTTTAGAGACAAAATAGCGACAGATTCGTCTCTAATTCATCGCTAAATGAAGCGGTAAACCCTAAACATTAAACCCTAAGCACTAAATCCTAAACACTAAACCCTAAACACTAAACCCTAAGCACTAAACCCTAAAAATTAAACCCTAAACACTAAATCCTAAACACTAAATCCTAAACACTAAACCCAAAATTACAATCTCTATATTCTTAACCACAAAAAAGTACCATTTATCCTAAAACTTATAACCGATATCCAAAACATAGAATTGTAAAAAAAATTTCCAGTATCGGAGACAAAATAGGATGGGTCTCTAATATGTCGCTAAATGAAGCGGTAAATCCTAAACCCTAAACCCTAAACACTAAATCATAAACACTAAATCCTAAACACTAAACCCCAAATTACAATCTTTACATCCTGAACCACAAAATGTACTATTTATCGTAAAACATATAACCGATATCCGAAACACAAAATTGTAAAACATTTTCCAAGATTAGAGACAAAATAGCGACGAATTCGTCTTTATTTGGGGTAAATTTTTGGCGGGAATATGTTTGGAAGGTGAAAACTTTGAGACAAAATAGCGGCGGATCGTCTTTGTTTCGTCGCAAAATGAGGAGGCAAAATTTACTTTGGGGAAAAAAATTTCGCGGGGTGTAGAAAAATTCCCAAATAATGCGACATTTTAGCGGAATTTGGAAAAATTCAACTTTCCTACGCGTTCAAATCTCTATTTACACGCGTCAACGTGCGTTGGTCAAAATTAGTGACGAAATTTGCGACAAATCCGTCGCTAATTCGTCTCTAAATTTTGATCAAATTGCTTATAAAAACTACACCCCCGCTCGTTCATTTCTTACAATTCCCTCTCCCTCTCCAATAGCTCTCTCTCTCTCTCTCTCTCTCTCTCTCTCTCTCTCTCTAAATCCTTGCATCTGAAAAAGGTACAGTTTTTAAATTACTTTTTTAAAAATAAAATATTTTGAATATAGTTTTAGAAATGTTTTGAGGTGGTTAGTTAGGATTGGAATATCATAAATAATGCGTTTTACATAGGTTTATTAATTTAATTGTATTTTTATATGTAGATGGATCAATCTTCATATGCGACATATTTACGGTCTCAATCTAGAGATACGTCTAGGCCATCAAACTCGGACGCGGTTCCGAACGCATAATTTTTATTTTGAATTATGTTTTTTGGATTTAATATTTAATAATTTAATTATGTTTATTTCATATATAATGTTTAATATTTTAATTTTATTAAATTATTAATTATTTTTTTTAAATATTATAATATTATTTTTTAAAAATATACTACATAAAATTTGCGACGTATTAGCGTCTGGCAGCCGCTATTTTGTTGCTAAAAACTAGCGGCGGAATAGCGTCTGCTAGACGCTAATACATCGCAAAATGTGACGTCTTTTTAGCAACAAAAAAATAATCGCTAATTAATTGCAAAGTTTGCGACTAAATTGCGACTTAATATAGCGGGTTTAAATATTTATCACAAATTATTCACTAAAATTAGTCGCAATTTCATCGCTATATTATTGACAAATTAGTGACGAAAATAAATTCGTCGCGAATTAGCGACAGAATATTTTTGCGACTCAGGAAACGCGTCGGATTTATTTTCGTCGCTAATTGGAGTTAGCGACAGAATAGAGACGAATTTCTCTTTCTCTAATTTGCTGTTATCTTGTAGTGATATGCTTACCAGAGAATTCCTTTCGGACTGTGCAATGCATCATCGACTTTCAAACGCTTCATGATGTCTATTTTTACTGATTTAGTTGAAGATATCATGGAAAATTTTCTGGATAATTTTTCTGTATATGGCTCTTCATTCTCTAATTGTCTAACTAACCTTTGCAGGATCTTGGAATGGTGGAAGAGAAACATCTAGTTTTAAATTGGGAGAAATGTCACTTCATGGTGCAGGATGAAATTGTTCTTGGTCACAGGATTTATAAGAAAGGTATCGAAGTGAAAAAAGAAAAAATCAAAGTGATTACAAGTCTGCAGCCTTCTACTTCTGTCAAAGATATTCGAAGTTTCCTTGGGCACGCGAGCTTTTATAGACAGTTCATCAGGGACTTTTCTAAGATTGTCAAACTTCTGACTTGCCTTTTCTGTAAGGATGTAAAGTTCGGTTTCGATTCTGATTGTTTGTTAGCTTTTCAGACAATCAAGGAAGTCCTTGCTAGTGCTCCAATTGTGCAGTCACCAGATTGGGATTTTCCTTTCGAGGAAGGATAAGAAGTTCCATGTAATTTATAACGCTAGCAGGACACTTGATGACCCATAAATCAAGTATACTACTACAGAAAAGGAGTTGTTGGCAGTGGTTTATGCATTCGACAAGATCATACAGTACTTGGTGGGATCCAAAGTCATTATTCATACCGATCATGAGGCTTTGAGGTATCTTTTGTCTAAAAAGGATGCTAAACCGAGACTGTTGAGATGGATTTTGCTACTTCAGGAATTGGATTTGGAGATTCAAGATAAAAGAGAAATCGAGAGTGGTGTTGCTAATCACCTGTCTCGCCTGCGAGTGGAAGCTGAGATTCCACTTGATGATAATGTTCTAGAAGAGAATGTCTACATGGTCACCTTTCTGGAGGATGAGTATTTGGATGGAGCAGAAGTTTTCGCCATTAGATAGATCCATGATGAGATTCCTTGGGTCGTAGAATTTGCGAATTATCTGAATGCTGAAGTAGAGATACCAAAATTCGCAGGCTAAGTGAAGAAGAAGTTCCTAAGAGACGTCAACCATTATTTCTGGGAAGATCCTTTTCTCTACAAGAGATGTTCTGATGGACTTTTTCGTAGTTGTATTCCAGAGTCAAAGGTCCAGGGTATTTTTTATCATTGTCGTATTTTTGAATATGATGGACACTTTGGTACCTTCAAGACAGTTTCAAAGGTACTGCAAGCAGGCTTCTGGTGGCCTACTATGTTCAAAGACACCCATGATTTTGTTTCCAAGTGTGCTGCCTGTCAAAGAAAGGGCAATATCAGCAAGAGGAATGAGATGCCTCAGAACTTTATCATGGAAGTTGAGGTATCCGATATATGGGGTATCGATTTCATGGGACCATTCCCACTAACCTACGGAAATCAATACATCTTGGTTGTTGTTGACTACATTTCCAAATGTGTTGAGGCATTGGCCAGCCCTACAAATGACGCCAAGGTAGTCTTGAATATGTTTAGATTTGTGATCTTCTCGCGATTTGGTGTTCCTCGAGTTGTCATTAGTGATGGGAGATCTCGGGGGATCTCATTTCATCAATAAGTTGTTTGAGAGTATGCTAAAGAAGCATGCAGTTCGACATAAGATAGCTACACCTTATAATCCTTAAACCAGTAGTCAAGTCGGGATTTCTAACAGAGAGATCAAGGGAATCCTATTGAAAATAGTAGGCAAGACACAGAAGGATTGGGATATGAAGTTCGACGAAGCATTATGGGCATACCGCACTACATACAAAACTCCTTTAGGCACAATGCCTTATAGTGTGGTCTATGAGAAGTATTGTCACTTTCTTGTTGAGTTGATGTATAGCGGTTTATGGGCTACGAAGTTGATGAATTTCGACATCAAGCCAGCCGCTGAGAAGCAGATGATTCAGATTAACAAACTCGATAAGATACGCTTGAATGCCTATGAGAACAAAAGGATCTACAAGGAAAGAACAAAGGCATTCCATGATAAGAGAATCATTTCGCGCCATTTCGCTTGAGGAGATCAGGTACTTCTATTTAACTCACGTTTGAAGTTGTTTTTAGGAAAGCTTAAATCTTGTTTGTCGTGACCATTCATAATTGTTGAATTACGACCATACAGAGTTGTTGTTCTTGGAGACAATGAAAGGCGACTAACTGTCAATGATCAGAGATTGAAGTCGTACTCTGCAGACGTGTCATCCGGAGAAGGAATTAAAATTCGTTTGACATATCCACCCGCCGTCTGATCGCATTATAGTCAGGTTCGTGACTTTAAACAAGCACTGAGTGGGAGTCAACCCATTCCTAAATCCAGGCCATTCTGCCAAAATACTCCCATTTTTCTACAATTTTTTGAAACCAATCTAAAAACACAACCAGAAATAAAAAAATAACACAAAAACTCCTAAGTAAAAAGAAGACATTGGGTCTCGTCTCTATCTCTTTTCTCATGGGAATTTGAAGTCAATTATCTTTGTGTTTCAAGAAATTACCACCGAAGTTTTGTGAAGATTCAACTGAGGAGCTGTAATGCCCCGAAATTAATCCAAATGGGCCAGTAAAAATTATCTCTGGAATGCCCAAAAAGAAGCAAAGCCTTTTTAAGATCATTAAGAAAAAATTGATCTTTTCGCGTGAATGGATTAGAGTTTCTTCATTTTTATATGAGATGGATTTAAACCTAAATCTAAACAGTATAAAAAAGGTCACAGTGAAGCCTTGACCATTTCGAAACTCGTTAGCGCCACCATTCATCACCAAAGAAAAATTGTTATGTTGTCTTGGGGAGAAAAGTCCCGACCAGTCTCAGTTCCGACGCCAAATTTTGATAGTAGGAAAAAGACTATTTTCTCTTCATCTCAGCAAAAATGGATGGAATCTGAGTTTATTTTAAAAATTATATTTATTTTCCAGAGAGGTTGTTCTGCAGCACGAATCTGAGACCAGTCTAGAGAAAAGTGACGATTTGTAGATTAAATCAATGAATCAAAATAGGGCTTCCTGGGTAAGATAACCATTCAAACATCAATCATTTCCAAAAAACGAATCATCGTTTCAAGTTCTATACTTACAGTTATTTTTTGTGTGATGGATTATTGCAGTCTACATCAGCGACTAGCGTGGAATCAAGACGTGTTTGTGCGGTAAAATTGTGTCTGATCGGAGTAAAACCGATGGCCACTTTAGAGGACTCGGAGAATAACAATTTAACTGTTCATATATGGTGAAACACGACAGCTCCTATTCCAACCTCAACCTCACTTTACTCTCAAATCACTCGTTTGTTTAAGAAAGAAATAAGAAGAAAAAACAAAACACATGAAGCCTTTTACCTTGAGCCTCTTAGGGGCCAAGTTTTGACCTAGGAATCAATTATCACCAAGAACACATGAAGAAGATGAGCTTGAACAACTCGGAGAGGCTCAATGAATAAGAAGATACAATCAATTCTCTCTCTCTCTTACTTTACAAATATGTAACAACCCTCCTGGTTTTCTCTTCATAACACCAAATTAGTAGGAGGGATATATCAGATTGTTCCAATTAAACCGGAAACAATCAAACCAAGGCAAACCTATTGAAGCTACCAGATTCTCTAATATTCTTTGAGCAGAGAGAAACTTGAGCTAAACCACACACAACAATATGAACCTTAATTCAGCTCCACCACTTCTTCATGTTTAACTGGGGATTACCACTAAGTCTAGACCTCCTAGCACAACCTTTTGCCACTCAAGATTTCAAGACTTTGAGCAAATTTAACGTTGTGTTAAACTTATCCACATGAACAACCTTTGTAAGTATATCGGTTGGGTTCTTACTTGTGTGAAACCTCAACACTTCAACTAGTCCAGAAGCTTTCTTCTCCCTTATGAAGTGCAGCTTCACATCAAAGTACTTTGTATGTTCTTGGATAGGCTGATGGCACTTTGTAAATCACACCATACACCAACAGTCTCATGCTTGAAACAAAAATCACCAAGTAAACCCTATAACCACAAAGCTTCTTTCACTGCCTCTGTAAGAGAAACATACTCGGCTTCAATAGTTGATAATGACACCATACCCTATAAACTATACTTCCAGCTCACAACATTTCCACCAACTGTGAAAATATAGCTTGAAATCAATCTCCTTATGTTAAGATTTGATGCAAAGTCAACATCACAATAGCCTTGTATCTTTAGGTCTTTGCCTTTAGTAAACATCAAACCCAAATCAATAGTTCCACCAATATATCTGAGGAGCCATTTTACTGCTTCCCAATGAACATGACTTGGCCGACTCATAAATCTACTTACCAGACCATCACCGAATGCTAGTTCAGGTCGTGCTCCCACCATTAGATACATAATGCTCCTAAACGCATATAGATAATGTAACAATTCAATGTTTAACTCCTCTTCATTTTCTTGAACAACTGATAACTTGAAATGAGCTCCTACATGAGTATAGGCTATTCTTGCTTGTTCCATTTTAAATGTCTTCAATACCTTCCCAATATAAATACCTCGACTTAATCTCAAGATGCCTTTTTCTCTATCTCAAGTAATGTCCATGCCAAGTATCCTCCTGGGTGGACCAAGATTTTTCATCTCGAAAAGTGATGACAGCTGATGTGGGGTCAAGTTTTACTCTAACTAAAACCTAGCTGCAAGTGCACAACATCGCAATAATACTTAGGGATCGAATCCACAAGGACTAGATATTCACACTTAGGACCTATTGATTTCGGACTAAGTAAAGAACGAAATATGCTAGGGGTTTTGGGATTTTTGTTTTGTATTAAGGTTTTATAAATGCCAATGAACATACTCTATATGCTAATTTACAAAGGGTAGATCGATAAATTGATAAGCATCTAGGAGCAGAAAGTTAAAGTAAGCAATAAAGAATTAAGATCGACTAGGGCATAATGCTTTGGGCTAGAAGACAATCACTACTATAAATCCTCTCAACTTTCGAGGTTCATGATTCTTTATACTTAACAACCAATTGACTCAACTTTCGCACGATCCTTGCAGAAGAAGTATACGAATAATACGGTTAAGGTTGATTGTTCATGATTCTATATATATCCTTGTTCGTTGCCTATATAGAATGACTCATCGAGTACTAGTTCTAGCAGTATATCAAGATTTTGAAATGAATACTAACCTAATATCTACACGCAAATTGGGCTAGCAAGCAAATAACATTATAGTGCAAGCAAAGATGATGATGTTATTGATAAAGTCTAATCGTATAGTAATCCCATTCAAGCAAACTCATTGACTCTATGTTACCTACTGTCCAACATGAAAAATAATGGATTAAATACAAACATGGTTCAATCATCCCAACAAGAATTATATCAAATTAAAGGAAGAAGATAGATAAAATCGAATGATGGACGAAAGATGAATGTATTGAGATGAGATTGATCCTTTGGAGGCTAAAAAAGGGCAGACCCCAAAGGGTGTCATCCCTGCCACATTTTTCACTTATTCAATCTAAAATCTAAATAAATCCCCCCGAAATAAAAGCTAAAATAAACTATTTATAGTACATTTTCACTATTATGTCAAATGAGTAAAATCGGGTCGTAAGACTTCCAAATGTTGGGCTTCGTGTAAAGAGACCTTGTGTTTATTCCTTAGGCTTTAAAAGGATTAGAAGAGAGCCTCTTTAGTCCGGATATATTTGGTTCGAGACTCAAGTTGCCTTCTTTTCGTTTTGGCCTTTCTCGACACCCTTCATTCGCGAGATAGTTGGACAAGTCTTCAGTAATATTGATGTAACTCTTGATCGAAAACTTCAAATGATGTAAAACTACCTTGATATGAAATCTAACTCAAATATCTAACTCTTGTCTAAATTTCATCGAAATTCATTGAGGGCAAGACATTGACCTTTGACGATACTTCTCATGCTCGGAAACTGTCCAGAAATTGGCTTTTATCCATTTAGTTCCAAAATGCTCCATAATACATTGGTTTATTAAAATGACTTCAATTACCAAAAATAGAGGAAAACTACTTCTAATCGTTGAGAATCGCATAAAAACACCAAGAAAACATACTAAAATGCAACATATCGTCACGTATAACAATAAATACACAAACTCAGCTTCAACCACTTCCTTAGTCTAGACACAAAAACAACCGTTGCTTTTACTAAAACTAGCAAAAATCTTAAATTCACCAAAACGCTTATTTCATTGTCGTGGACTTTATTTGAGGCCATACAAGGATTTCTTCAACAATCACACCTTCTCATTTGGATTCCCAAATTCAATACCCCTATGGTTGTTGCATATAAAGATCTTCTTCCAAATTTCCATGTAAAAATGCAGTTTTTATATCAATTTGTTCTAGTTCTAAGTCACCATTCACAACCACAAAAAATAGTAGCATGATAGACACATGCTTGAAAACATGGGCAAAAAACATCTTTGTAATCAACCCCCACCTTCTGCGTGAATCCTCTTGCTACCAACTTGGCTTTGAACCTTGGTGGTTCACAATCACTCATCCCCAATTTGAGCCTATTGATCCATTTTTAACTTATGATAGTCTTGCACTCAGGTTTATCTACAACAACTCATGTATGGTTCTTAGACAAAGAATTCATTTCTTCTCCCATACCTGCATTTCGTTTTTGCCATTCCATGCTTTTCTTAGCTTCTGCATAGTTTGAAGGTTGCTCAACACTAAAGATAATTTCTGAAACTGCTAGAGCAAAAGCACATACATTGTCTTCAGTATATCATGAAGGAGCTTGTATATTCTGCCTTCTCACCCTAACACGAACAAAATGATAGTTTCCTTACCCATGACCGGCTGTAGATATATCTTCATATGTCACCTCATGACCTGTTTCAAATTCAGTAGAAGAACTCTTATCTTCAACTTCAATGTCAGCTCCAACATTGGTTGAGTTTTCAGGCAGACACTGAACTCCACCTAATGTTGAAGTCACTGAATTTTTAGATCTTCCACTTGAACTTATCTCAGTCACAACCTTTCCTGTTACGCCACTTGAATTTGACAAACTTCTTTCAGTTAGAACAAATTCTTCCTTGATAAGGTCTGTGTATACCTTATCCTCTTGGAACTTTATATTTATGTTGATTACTACTTTCTTATCATCCGGAAAGGAGATCTTGCAACCCTTTGTACCTCGAAGGTATCCAATGAACATGCCCTTAATTGCCCTTGACTTCAACTTCCCTTGATCTACAAACATATAGACCATTGAGCCAAACTTCCTTACGTGTTTGTATCCTGGTTCCTTTCCTAGCCACACCTTTTCTGGTATCTTGATCCTTAATTCTGAAGAAGGTGTCTTATTACTGACGTAGATAGACACAACAACAACCTCTGCCCATAACTTCTCTTCTAAACCTGTTTCATTTAAGATGCACCACACCTTTTCTATTGTAGTCATGTTCATTGATGGGGGTAAAGTCTTCACCAAAAATGAGTATCACTCAACTGCAAGCGCAAAATGTTGTGGTAGTATTAAAGGTATCGACCCACAGGAGACTAAGCATGCACTAAAACTTATCAGAATTCAAATTAAGCTTAAACAAAATAAGATTTTCGGGTTTTCAATTACTAAACTAAATGGAACAACAAGTAAAACAAAATTAACTAACTAAAACGAAGGTAACTCCAATGGTTAAAAGCGCTAGGAAGTAGATAAATCTATTGGAAACATGATTATAAGAATATAGATTTTCAGGGAAGCATTAAACACCGTTCTAGAACTCAAACCACAAATATAAATCCTCTCCATTTTCGAGGTTCGGGATTCTATGCTTAAATACCAAGAAACATCGACTTCCATATGGCCTTGTAATAGATAAACATGCATTAACTCGTTCAAGAATCAATTGTTCAAAAACCTTTGTCGATCCACTTTCGTTGTCTATATCGGTTTGCCCATCAAATACTAGATCCAGAGATTTTAAAAATTTTGGAATCTAAATCTACTAAAGAACAGTAACTAGGTGATCAAGTTAGAAACAACATTAAGATCAAGCAAAGATGAAGAACTACTCGATTATTCCCTACATCAATTCGATAAACTCATGAATTCATGGATCATTTGATTATCTACAACCTAACAAGTGACTACTCACTCATGAACATAGATGAACATAAATCAAAATCAAAAGGAAATATCTCAAATAGTATTAGAAACAATAAGGGTATAGCGAACTTCTCTATGATGATACAAGAGTTGGAATCTATCTCCCAAAGGCAAAGCTTGAGATCGAAACTCCAATAGAGTTAAGGATGATATGCCTCTATTTATAGTCTATTTTCGTTCTAATAGGGTGGATCATCCCTCACAAAAGGCTAAAAAAGTATATATAGCATAAAGTAAAGAAAATTCGGTTTAGGTTAAGTTGAGATCGTAAGTAGGGTGGGACGGGTTTAGGGGGTTTTTCTGGCCCAGATCGGTGCAAAAATCTCTCCAACCGGTCAGGGAGGCTTGTGGCACAGTGTTGGTGCTTCATTCTTGTCAAACCCCGGTCACAGCTCACTTCTGAGCATATTCCAGCTTCAAGGCAAACGAACCAGTCTTCAGTAAAACGCTTATAACTTTTGATCCAGAGATCTAATTGTCTTGAAACCAACTCTAATTGAAAGCTATCTCAAATTTATATTTTATTTCCAAACTTCATCAAAATTCATTAAGGTTAAGGCTTTCGTCTTCGATGATCTTTCTGATGTATCGAAACTGTCCAGAAACTGACTTTTGCTCCAAATGAGTCCAAATTGCTCCAAAATGCATTGTTTGACTTGAAATGACATATAACACTACAAATACGAGAAGACTACAATTTATGATAAAGAAGAGAATAAAAATCTCTAAAAAATGAATAAAAACATAAGGTAAAAATATGTAAAAATACGGTTTATCAACTCCCCTAGACTTAAACGTAGCCCACCCTTGAGTTAACAAGTTGAAAAAACTGAGATGAAGTTTGGAAAACATGGAAACTGTGTAGAACCATCTCGTACCTTACCTTCGCAATCCATGAACAACCGAGTTAGATTTCATATAAAACATCCATGTACTTAGCCAAAATCTTAGCAACCATAACGATTCAAATCCACAATCCACCTAAATGATCTGAAACATCCAATTCATACACTTTAAATTCTAATTGTGTTGTCACATCTAAGGAATATTGATCAATAGAACAAGTGACTCAACCCAATCAAGTTCTTAAATACCTTAACTCTGCGTAAAATTCTACTCCATATTCTATTCTTTTCTTTAGAAGTTGATTTTTCCCTACTTTTTGTTGGGGTCAAAAACTGTCCCGACGAAATCGATGCCTGAAAAGGACTACGGGAACGATGCTTCCTCTATCGGACACAAGAATAGCAAAGAAATCCCGAGGCTCCGAGATTCTCGTCGTTTAGGCTATCCCTTCTCAACCAGGTTTCGAAGCTTCGCATATAGTCGATCATGATCAATCTCCACAACAATTATATCCATCCGCAAGCAACCAGAGCGTCTGAGTGCTAGAGCTAGCGTCGATGGCTTTTGGATAACTCTCGCAAGGCCACATAAAACAACCTTCAGAGCGATATGAAACCACCAGAAGCATTGGGGAACCGCGTCGCCTCGGAGAAATGTCTAAACGCCGATTGATGCCAAACCTACGAACGAGTCTTGTAACCGATTGACGATTGATTTAGAGGCCGATCTAGACGTCGATTAGAACCAAGACCGGAGGTCCGTCTTGGCGCCAAGACAGAGTGTCTGTCTTGGCGCCGGTTGGCGCTGAGACGCGGATAACGTTTAGTCGTAATCCGTTGATTGAACCACGTTGTTTCCGATCGTCATTTCCTTCGAATCGTCACTTGATCGTCTCTCATTTCATCTCGATTGGAGTTTCCGTCAAACTGTCGTGACAATAATCGTAAGGATTTGTACTTTTCGTGGACTTCGTATCGATTGTGTAAAACGACGACGATTAACCTAAACACCGGGAGAATCTAAACTATACGATTGGTCTTATCGTTCCACGAAACCATCACCGCATGGTCTTACGAGAAACGGTTTCTCCGAAAGGAATCGTAACAATCACATAGCCGCGAAACGGCCCAAAAGAGCCCAAACCGCGATAACAGTCCACTTACGATTCCAGACGAGGAACGACTCGTTTACAATGACGGTTTGCCAAGGTTTCGCAAAAATGTTAAGTTTCGAGAAGATAAGGAAGGATCTCGAAGAGGATATATGCGAATTGGGGAAAAGGAATATTTACTAGAGAAGATATGCACGAATCGGGGACGAAAAAGAAAACGAGCCAAGCCTACAAAGACCTATATAAAGGGTGCGAAGGATGAGAGATACAAGATACAATTTTTTTCACCGCAAAACACTTAGAAAAAACTAGGGTTCTTACTTTGTTTTCGTTAGCGAGTTGCGTCTCAACTAGTTTACGAGTCTACACTGTAGTTCTAGGTAATCGTCGCCAACAGTTCTTGTTGCGCACGCTCTAACCACGAATTCGAATAAGATCCCTTACACTTTCTTCGTTATCTGTGTGTTTCGTTTGTTGTCCATGCTTTGATCCACGATTCTCTTTTCGTGTTCAAACTGTTTCTCATTACGAATCCTGTAACTTTACTATCGTTTTACATATCTCGCTTCGCAATCTGTTTCGTATTGTCTTTACTTTGATATTCATCTCAATTTCGTCATACGAATCTTGTTAACCTGAATCTCACAATCTGTTCACATATATCGTTTTACTCATGCTTTTTGTTTGATCATATCTCGCAGATTAGTTTCGTATTTCTTATCCATTAACTTTCGCATTCACTGCATCNATTGACAGTGAGAATTTTGGTTCCCACAATTTGGCGCTAGAAGGAGGGGGCACACGCGATATCTTTCACATCAAACAACAGATCAGGTATGAACACCGACGATCAAAACAACCAACCTGCTCGCGAAGGCGACAACGCCGGCGACACCGTTGAAATC
>OVAN01008464.1:0-18123 GCA_900406275.1 Anastatica hierochuntica | reverse complement strand
CGAAAATAAAGGGACCCTTGGTCTAGGAATAGCTAGATCCTTTAATAAAGCTTTATCCAAAGTCTATCACACCTCTAGATTGAAACCCGAACTTGTAACCATCATCCCAAGATCCATCTTTATCTTATTGCCTTTACTCGTTTATTTATTTAAGTCTTTACTTTTATGCTTTACTTTTATGCTTTACTTTCCTTGTCTATTTATGCTTGCTTGATTTAATTTTCCTTAATCACAAAAACCTAAATCCCCCTTTTATATTCACTTAGCTTAAGAACGCTTGTGTATTCTTAAAGTTTGAACTTATCTAGCTTAGGTTTGCTCCTTGTGGTTCGACCCCAAATTACTACAATGACATATCCGTACACTTGCGGATTGTGTGACTGTTAGGAAACGAGCTTTTATAAATTTAAAGCTTTATTGCCTTTTGTTTCCTTTAAAAAATCGCGCAACAGAACAGTGGATATCAACAGAAGCAACAATATGGTTTAGGAGGTTCAGGAACAATTATTAGTCAGGTTATCAGAATGTGAACCAGGACAATCTTCCCCATCTTACCAAGATAGTGATATGAAGAAAATGCTACAGCAAGTGCTGGAAAACAAGACGAAGTCCGCTGTGGATATAAATCAGAAAGTTGACAACATGTACAATGATCTCAATGGGAAGTACATTGAGTACTCATATGAAGTTGCTGGAAGCACAAGTTGCTCAGACTTCTGCTAGAAACAGAGCCCCTCCAAGCGTCATTCCAGGAAAACAAGAAAACAACCCCAAAGAGTATTGCAGTGTTATCACGCTGAGAAGTAGAAAAGAAGTAAAAATTTCGTCTAAAACCGTAGGACAGGGAACGATCGATCCCTGCACTAGGATCGATCGATCCATAGTTTTAGGCTCCTCAGGACAGAAGAACAGGGATCAATCGAATCCTGCACCTAGATCGATCGATCCATGTCCAGCCGTGAGCACATTAGATTATGGTGATAAAATGAAGCTATTGGAGGTTGATGAAGAATATGTTCCACCCTCGCCATATATCCCTAATCCTCCATATCCTTCAAGACCCTATCAAAGGATCAAAGAACACGAGTATTACAAGGTGAAGAATCTAGTTTGTGAATTACATGTATGATTGCATTTCGTAGAGGTAGTCAAGATGGTACCTTCTCTTAAGAGGTACATGAAGGATATTCTTTTAGATAGAATGACCTTAGATCATGGTGTATCAATGCTTACTGTAGAGTGTATTGTAGTTCTACAGAACATGACACCAGAGAAACGCGAGGATCCAGGTCCTTTTGTACTACCTTGCAATATTGGATCGCTTACTTTTAGTGATGTCTTTATGATTGGGGTTCAGGTGTTAGTGTGATCCCTTGTCAATATCTCAGCGGTTAAATCTAACAAACTATAAGCCCACAAGAATGTTATTGGTACTTGTAGATAGATCGATTCGAAGACCAGTGTGTATTGTAGAAAATATTCCCGTTAAAGTTGAAAAGGGATATATGTTTACATATTTGGTAGTCCTGGAACTTGAAGAAGAACCCAAGGATCCTATTATCCTAAGAAGACGATTTTTATCTACTGCCAGAGATATGATTGACTTATAGAACGGTCAGATAAATCTCCGCCTTGGGAAGTAGACTATGAAATTCAACATTGAGAAATCCATGAAGAAGCCTACCATTGATGGGCACATGTTTTGGGTTGACACACTTGCTGATGTGATCGAAGACTCTGCTAAAACTGTACCCAGAGGACCCACTATGAGTTGCTTTGACTCAGATTGAGAGCGAATATGCGTTCCTCAATGAAGACACTTCTGAGGATGCCCCGTTGCTGGATTCGACACCTACTATTGAGAAGCAAGCAACATATATCAAGCTCGAAGAGCCATCTCGTACGACATCTATCTCCTTAGTGGCGAGCTCGGACTCTGATTGGAGCGAGCTGAAAGCTACAAAAATCGAACTCAAGCCACTACCTGCAGGACTAAAGTACGCTTTCTTAGGTCCCAACTCTACATACCCTGTGATTGTAAATGCTAACTTGAACAATTTTGAGACTGCATTACTTCTCTCGAAGTTAAGGAAGTATAGAAAAGCACTAGGATATTCTTGGATGATATCACAAGTATTACTCTAGATCTTTGTGTGCATATGATCCACTTGGAGGATGAATCCAAAACTTTTATCAAACATCAAAGGAGACTCAATCTTAAGCTGATTGAGGTGGTCAAGAAAGAGATTCTGAAACTTTTGAGTCCAGGTGTGATCTATCTCATCTCTGACAACACATGGGTAATTCCAATACATGTGGTACAAAAGAAATTTGGGATCACTGTCATCACTAATGAGAAGAATGAGCTCATTCCCATGAGGACTATCACAGGCCACAAGATGTGCATTGACTACATGAAGCTGAACTTGGCCACGAGAAAGGATCATTTTCCACTTCCTTTTTATTGATCAAATGCTTGAAATACTTTCTAATCATCATTATTACTGTTTTCTTGATGGTTATTCAGGTTTCTTTCAGATTCCCATCCACCCGGCGGACCAGGAGAAGACCACATTCATGTGTCCTTATGAGACATATGCTTATCAGAGAATGCCATCCGGGCTGTGCAATGCACCAGCGACTTTCCAACCCTGCATGATGTCTTTCTTTACTGATTTAATTGAAGATATCATGGAAGTTTTCATGGATGACTTTTCTGTATATGGTTCCTCATTTACTACCTATTTATCTAACCTTTGCAGGGTTGTAGAAAGATGGGAAGAGAAGCATTTGGTTCTAAACTTGGAGAAGTATCACTTTATGGTGCATGATTGAATTTTTCTTGTCCATAGGATCTCAGAGAGGGTCATCAAGTTGACATATCCAATATAGAGGTGATGATAAGCCCGCAACCTCCTACATCTATCAAGGATATTCACAGCTTCCTTGGCACACATGGTTCTACAGACGGTTTATCATGGATTTTTTAAAGATAGCTAGACCTCTGACTTGATTACTCTGTAAGGATGTTAAATTTGACTTTGATGTTGATTATTTGTTAACCTTTTAAACAATCAAGGAGGCACTAGTCAGCGCTCCAATTATGCAGCCATCAGATTAGCATTTACCTTTTGAGGTAATGTGTGACGCGAGTGACTATGCAGTAGGAGGAGTGTTGGGTAAGATAATAGATAGGAAGCTCCATGTGATTTACTATGCCAACAAAACACTTGATGACACTCAGATCAAGTAAGGAGCTATTGGTTGTGGTTTATGCATTTAAGAAGTTCAGAAAATATTTGGTGGGATCCAAAGTCATTATTCACACCGTTCATGCGCTTTCAAGTATCTTATGTCTAAAAAGGATGCTTAATTGAGACTGTTGAGATGGATATTGTTGTGACAGGAATTTGATGTGGAAATTCGAAACAAACAGAACATCGAGAAAGGTGTTGCTGATCACCTTCCTCGTCTGCGAGTGTAAGCTGAGACTCCACTTGATGATAGTCTTCCAGAGGAGAATGTTTACATGGTCACCTTGCTGGAGGATGATTATCTGATTGAAGCGAATGTTTTTGTCATTAGAAATATCCATGATGAGGTTCCTTGGTTCACAGAAATTACTTTTAGGATGATCCGTTTTTCTACAAAAGATGTTCTGATGGACATTTTCGCAGGTGCATTCCAGAGTTACAAGTGCATGGTATTCTTTATCATTGCCATGCTTTAGAGTATGTTGGACACTTTGCTACATTCAAGACAGTTTAGAAGGTACTACAAGCAGGTTTCTACTGGCCTACTATGTTATAACATACAGAGATTTACTATGAATGACCAACGACTGAAGCCATACTTTGCAAACGCGCCACTCGAAGAAGGAATGTGAATTCTTTTGACGGATTCACGTGTCGCCTACTCGCATTACAGTCAAGATCGTGACTTTAAATAAGCATTGAGTGGATTTTAGTTTTTTCATTTAGCTAGATTTTTAGTTTTTTTCATTTTGGTGTTTTTCTTTTTTGGTGTTTTCGATTTCTATGTGTTTTGGCTTTGGAATTCAAAAATATGAGCACCTGGACAGAAGGACAGGGATCAATCGATCCCTGCATATGGATCGATCGATCTATGCCATGAGACGCACATAGACAGTAGGAAAAGGATGGATCGATCGCTGCATAGGGATCGATCGATCCTTGTCATGAAATCATGATATACTCGCGACACAGACAGGTTTTTCCCCATTCTTCTTTTTCTCTAAAACGAAAGAAATCACCAAAATTTGATTTCTTCTTCAACTCATCACGGATCGAAGTGATTTTCGGGTCTACATCCATTAGTTTTTTGTCCTCTTTAATTCTATCAGATCGGTTTTCGCTAAATCGAAGGTTTGTTTTCACAATCCTCTCTTTTATTTTCGTCACTTTTTAGGGTGATTTTGAGAACTGTTGTTTCTTTGATTTTTAATATATATTTAGAAGTAGGATTGCACTTGAATTAAGTGATTTGAGGGATGAATTCGGGGATTTTCTGATTTTGAGTTTCGGACGTCAGAAGATTGCGAGGATGCATGTTCTTGATGCTTTTACTTGGTTTTTGATGATATTACTCTTTTAGGGCATTTATGTGACTGATTTATACAAGTTATAGTGTTTGGTTGCCATGATTTTGATGAGTTACAGTTGGACTATGAACGCAAAATGAAAATTGGAAAAGTTGATGATGTTCTTGCTTTCGTGAATTTTTTTGATACATGCTCTTGATGTCTATGAGTTTAATTTTAACAGGAACATCACTCTTTGCAATAGAGAGGATAATTTTCGTGTTTGGGGTGTTTTGAATTTGATACTAATTTGGTTTCCAAGTGTTCGTTTTCGCAGGATATGGGTAAACGTAAAGTCGAAGCTGTCCCAAAGCCAAGACCGAAGTCTAGACTGCATGAGCTGTTCAGGATGACCGATGTCACATCCTGCCAACCGTCATGTCATTGAAGAGTAGGATGACAACGACTCTTAGTTCTTACTGGATTTGGGGCATAACACATCCCCCATGACCCGTGTCATTGACATCGACCTTATAGACGCCTTGGGGATACGCGAGGATTTCTTTGATCTATCCTGGGGGATGGGACTCCCATGCTTGTTGGAGCTTGAGGAGCATTTTTACTCTTAGCTTTGCCGTGAGTTCTTGGCGTCTGTGCGCCTCGTCTATCAGGATCTTAGAAACCTTGTAGCGGACCAAGGGACATTCTCTTTCATCGTGCATGGTCAGTTCTACTCTATTTCCCTTATGGATTTGGAACGAGTGCTTGGTTTTGCGGAGGGTCGAGCCACATATGTCCCACATTTGCCGAGGACCAATGAATTTTGGGACTATATTGTTGCCTAGCAATTTGTTTCTAGGAGTGTGAAGCAGTCTCGTATTCGCAGCCCTGTTCTCAGACTTACAACCAAGATCCTCAACTCTCATATCTATGCCAAGTTCATTCAGAATGTTGTTCCCAACGATGAGTTAGGTCTTTTTCCATTGGAGTTAGACACACTTTGGATTTGGGAGCTCAGATTCGTTATGTTGCGGCCACATATTTGAACATGGTCACAGTTGTTGCGGATAAGTTTGCCTTCTTCAAGGTGATTTCTTTTGAGAAGAGTTTTTTTTGTTGTATGTGCTCTGATCACTCATCTTTTGCATTTTGTGTAGTTTGATTTCACTCGTCACAAGAGGGCGGAGTTCAAACTCGCCAAGCAAGTGAAGATCTTGCAAGACGAGAAACCTCTTTATGCTTACCTCGATGGGAAGCATCTCGTGGACTGTTCCATCTTAGCTTCTCCCTGGAAGAAGTTTA
Source organism: Anastatica hierochuntica (assembly GCA_900406275.1). Lineage (NCBI taxonomy): Eukaryota > Viridiplantae > Streptophyta > Magnoliopsida > Brassicales > Brassicaceae > Anastatica > Anastatica hierochuntica. The sequence goes on along the minus strand of OVAN01008464.1, from coordinate 12,281 downwards.
TTGATGATTTGAGAAATTTTATCTACCACTTCCCAGATCGACAGCAGAGGTCTCTATACATTGAGTTGCTATTCCCGGAACTGACCTCTATTACTGATTCACCAAGAGTTGAGTTTCTACAACTAGCAGACCGTCCCTACCCCTGTCCTCCCTTCTTTTAAGAAGGTTTCCTTAGGTCCTACTGGGGACCATGATAATGATGTTGAATATGAAGCGCACATGCCTCCACCTATTGATCCTGAGATTGAAGAGTTGTGTCCGGAGGATTTCAATGCTTATGACCTTGACCCACCACCGCCACCTACAACTTCAGCCTCACAGTTCAGAGCTAGGACGGTGCAGAGCCGTCAGAGGACAAGTTCCCTCATGCTGAGATTCGCCAAGGGGCTCTTGAGGATAGGGCGTTTACTTTCTTGTTCTGCTCGCAGGCCAGTTAGAGAGGATGTTATTAGGCGTAGAGCGCCACTAGCACTTGTAGCTGATGCAGATGATGATGAGGATGAAGAGATGAATGATGAGGAGACTGACAAGGAGGAGACATGCGATAAACGTGAATCACTCGCGTGAGAGGAGGCTAGACAGAGCGAGGAGCGCTCCAAGAGGAAAGCAGACTACACCTTCCAGAGAGGCAGGCATCACTGAGCCAGAATAGTAGCCAGGCCCACTGCCAGCAGCTCCAGAGCGGCACATTAGACTTTCTATTCTTTTTCTTTTCTGTTGGTTTTATTTTTATTTGGACTTATCTTTTTATTTGCTACTTATCCCTTCCTTGGATTACCGAGGCGGTGTGAGATAAGTCTGGGGGAGGCTAATTATGCTCTTTCTTTTCTTTTCGTGTTTAACTTTGAGTCAGTTTTTATGTTTTATTGAGTCAGTCCCTATGGACTCTGCGTGCTTTATGATGATTTTAGACTATTGACTCTACGCATTGTACGTCATTTTTATTCTTATTGACCATTTCATTTGAACTTTTAGCACAGGAAAACCGGAATACCTCATGACCAGACTCCCCGCCATAAATCTTTGAACTCAAGCTTGTGTTAGAAATTTTTTTAACTCTATTTATATGGACTACTAATGAACTTAGTTGCTTTGATCCGGGAACATGAAATCAGGAAATCAAACAAATCATTCAGGATTACATCCCCCTTTCCTTCCACTCTTTTCGGTACAACAAATCATCCAGACTCATTTTTAGTCTGGCACAACACCTTGACCTTGTCTCATTGAATTCCCATTCATTTCTCTTTGATCTTATATGCACACATGTGTAAAATCAATTTAGAGAATAGGGTAGACAAGATCCTTCTAATTACTTAAATATGATTGAACAATTTAGGTTGTTTGGACATGGTCCTGAGTGTCTGTTTTCTTGATGTTCGGCGTTTTAGAGGGTTAGATGGATGTGTTGCATTTCTTCATGTTGTGTGGGTGTTCAACGACTAAAAATGTCTCTGTAATACTAATTTCTACCAGATTTTTGTATATATATATATATATTAAAAAAATTAAAATTTCATTCTATTTATTTATATCTCGGTTAGAAATTAGTATTTACGTGTTGTTTTGTTTTTTAAATGCACCATGAGGATTGCACATGTTTGGTTTACTTTGACTTGGCGGTTTGTACGTTGGTAGTTAGGGGACATGTATATTAATATATTCTCTCTCCTGCGATTTTGCATAATGTTTTGTATCCTGGCCCAGAATTGATATCCCGAAACACTTTAAGCCTCACTACTAAAAGCCCTTTGATTACCTAGCCTGAAATTTTTGATGACGAGTTCTCTGGTGAAAAAGTCTCATGCTTATTTGAATGAATGTAGAGAGTTATTAACATGAATCCTAAGCTTTTAGGTTTTAGAGTTTGGAGTATGGATGGGCTTGGGAGGTCATGCAGGGATTCTTCAAGAGAATGTTCTAACCATCTCATTTCTATGTGGTCAGCGAATGTAATGCAAAGTAAAGCCTACTGACAGCACAAGGTCCATTTTTTTCCAAACTTCTTTTCCCGTAGGCTTAATCTTCTTTTAATTTGCTTGAGGACAAGAAAAGATTCAAGTCTGGGGATTTGATGTATTCAGATTTTATAGGTTTTTATTGTTGTTTTATTCAAGCTATATGATATTTTAATATGTATTCGATTCTCTTTGGAGCGGTTTTGTGTTCTTTAGTGTTTTTACAGGTGATGAGTTATGTTGTGCGGAAGGATCAAAATTTAGATTGACTACTAGCATGGAAGGAAGTGTCGATGAAGAAACGAAGCATTCTAGCAATATGACAGGGATCGATCGATCGATCCTTGTCATATCGCAGACAAGATTTTAGAATTAAACCGAGATTTCGAGAACCAATTACATGTTTAATACCAAGACTTGTGTTTTACTTTTAATTATGTTTTTTTCTGAGTTTTTGAGCAAGAGAGAACATTTGTAACCTAAGGGAGAAGATCCACTTTTGTACTCCGAATCAGAGAAGAATTATGAACCATTTCTTTGTCTTTTATTCAATAACAATCATGTCTCTCTTCGATTTGATTGGTGATTGTTTAATTGACATTTGTGAGTAGTACTATAGTTGGGTTTAGGTTTCTCATGAGGGATTTCATGAATCGGTAATTGGTAGGTTGTCAGATTGGGGAATTATCAATTGATCTTCACTTAACTTTGTTTTTATTGCTTGAATTGGCTTGATAACCTAGTTCATAAACCTAGGATATTTCACGCACCGAAAATGTTTGATGAAATTCTTGAAAGAAAGATAAGTGAGCAAATAGTCTTAAATCAACGAAAGTTAATGTGTAAACAATTTGTGAACAAATTAATCCTGTTTAGAATGCACGTTTAGGATTCAAAACTCAATGGAAATTAGTGTCTAAGATCCTTAAACATAGGTAGTTGACGCTGCGGAAGTAGGTTGACTATAATTTTGTGAATTAAGTTCAAGATGGTTCTTAAAAGTTTCCCTGACAACAAACCTGTAATCATGATGAAATGATTTTCCTGAGAACACCTAATACTAGCGCTTTCCTCTAATTTATTTACAACCTCTACGTTTCTTTATTTCTTGTTTGCTTGATTTCAAATTTCTGCAACACTCTACAACTCTTCTTTTACTCTTTAGCCTGCGTTTGATCTAATAGTTTTTCATGCAACCATTGGTCTTTGTAGATTGATAGCTCAGGTTTTCGCCCGAGAAAATACTGCAAGCGCACAGAAGTACGTTGTAGTGGTTCGGGATCGAATCCACAGAAACCAAAGGCAGCACGAAGAATGTAGAATGAAACAGCGGGCTAAAGCTAAAAAGATGTCTTTTGAGATGATGGAAATATAGAAATTAAGAAAGCAAAGAAACGCAAACAGCAACAATGGGGTTGTAAATCAATCAAAGAAATGTTGGGCATCGGGTATTCTCAGGAAAACAATTCATTGTTGATTCAAAATACAGACTAGGAAACAAGTTTAAAACATCTTGAACTCACACACTAATGAAGAACTGATTTACTTCCGTAGAATAATCTTCCTATGTATTAGAACTCTCGAGACTAACTTCCATTGCCCCCGATTTCTAATCATACATTACTAACAGGTTTGATATGTTCACAATTCACTTAAACATCAATTCCCATTGGCTTAAGAAGAATTGCTCATCTAAGATTCTTTCAGGCATTTAAACAAATACTTTCCAAGCGTTAAATTACCTAAGTTCAGAAACTAATTGATCAATTTAATTTCATGCATCACGATCAATCCTAGATGAAGATCCATTAGATTAAGTTCCTAATCATGTAATTCCACATCAACAATTCATGAATCCCTATGTGAGAACCCTAAACCCAAAGATCAGACTACTCACTCATGATAATCGCATAAACACATATCAAATCATAGAGAGACATGATTGTATTTAATAAAAATAAAGAGTAAAGGTTTTCGAAAGCTTCTCAGATCGAAGTACAAAGATTCTTCTCCCTCGGTTACAAAATCAATATCTGCTCTCTAAAAGTCTGTAAAAGTGCATCATGAAAGAGGAAACACAAGCCTAGGTTTTTGTTCTGAAATCCGGTTCAAGATATGTTTGGTTTGGTTCTTCGTAAAAATCAGTCTGAAAATCGGAACATGGATCAACCGATCCAGGGACAAGGATCAATCGATCCTTGTCTATATTTCTGGATATTTTCCAGCCTTCAAGAAAACTTCCTACTAAGCTTGAAATCCATCCAAAATAAATTCTTTTCGCACATCCATACTCGATTCCCGTAAAAACATCAAAGAACACAAATCCACGCCAAAAAGATCCGAATACATACTAAAAACAATAAATCTCGTGTAAAATCTGTAATAAAAACTACTAAAATACTGACACATCAAATCCCCCAGACTTGAATCTTTGCTTGTCCTCAAGTAAAGGAAACGAAGACTAAACCTGCGGGAAAAGAAACTCAGAAACCAAATGGATCGCATGCTATCAGAAAACCTTACTTTGTGCTACTTTCGCTAAGCATAAAAATTTAGAACAGTTAGAACATTCTCCCCAAGAACCGCTGTATAACCTCCCTAGCCCATCCATATTCTAAAATTTGAACCTGCAAACTCAGCTTCCATGTTAATAACTCTTTACATTCATTAAAGATGGGCGTGAAACTTTTCACCGAAGAACTCATAATCAGGAAATCACGCTACGTATTCAAGATTTTTAGTGGTGAGGCTAGAGTGTTTTGGATATCAAAACTGCGTCAAATATGACAGACATTATGCAAAATCGCGGGAGAGAAAGAGTATATTGATATCCATGTTCCTTAACTACCCAAGAACAAACCACCAATCAGAAAATAAACCAAATATGTGCATTCTTTAGGGTGAATCCAATCAACATAATAATATGCAATTGCTAATTTTTAAACCATATATGAAGAAATTAAAAACAATTTTCATTTTTTTTTTCAGAACGGTTCAAATTAGCATATCAATGACGTTCTTAAACTATAAAACACCCATACAACATGATGAAATACAACATAATCATCTAAACCACCTAAACACCCAACATCAAGAAATCAGACACTCAGGACCGTGTCTAAAGCACCTAAATTTTTCAATCCTACCTAAGCAATTAGAGGGATCATGTCTACCCTATTCTCTCCATTGTTTTTACACATGTGTGCACATAAGATGAAAAAGAAAATGCATGGAGATTCAAGGAGATAAGGTAAGGGTGTGGTGCCAGACTAAAGATGAGTCAGGTCACTCAGGATTACCGAAAAGGATTTTAGAAAAAGAAATGGGGATGTAATCCTGAATGATGGGTTTGATTCCTGATTTTAAGTTCGTAGATCAAAGCATTTAAGTTCATTAGTAAGCCAAATAAAATAGAGTTAATAACATTTCAGACAAAAGTTTGAGTTCCAGAGATTTCTGGTGGGGAATTTGGTCATGAGTTATTATGGATTGTCTGCGCTAAAAGTCCAAATGACAAGGTTAATGAACATAAAAATGAAGTGCAATGCGCAAAGGTAATAGTCTGAAATCATCATAAAGCATAAATAAATCCATAAACTTACTCAATAAAAACATCAAAATGACTCAAACAACAACAAAGGAAAAAGAAAAACATAAGTAGCCTCCCTCAGACTTATCTCACACCGCCTTAGTGTGAAACAAATCCAAGGAAGGGGTATGCACCAAATAAAAATAAAAATCCAAATAAAAAGAAAAAGAAAAACATAAATGAAAAGATAAAGGAAAGAGAACTACTGAGCTGCTCTAGAAGTGCTTGGCCTCTGACTGGAAGTGGCCCTAGGGCGCCTGCCTACATCTCTTGAAGCAGAGTCTCCTCTCCTCTTGGAGAGCTCCTCGCTCCATCTAACCTCCTCTCGCACAAGAGCCGCGCGAAACTCCTGAGTCTCATCAGACTCTTCACTCTTAGTCTCCGGGTGATCATCATCTGCTATAGCTGCAGGAACAGGTGGTGCTCTGTGCCTAATAGCATCCTCACGAACAGACCTGCTAGGAGAACAAGAAAGTAACCTCCCTATCGTGGACAGTCCCCTGGCAAAACGCAGCATAAGAGAACTCGTCCTCTGATGACTCTGAACGGTCCAAGCTCAGAACTTAGCAGTAGTAGCAAAAGAAGGCGGTGGGGGGTCAAGCTCGTAGGCACTGAAATACTCCGAAAATAGCTCCGAGATCTCAAGATCGTGGGTGCAGAAGGTGGAGGCATATGAGCCTCATAGTCAGCATCATCATCAACACGGTCCCCAACAGGACCTGAAGAACCCTTCCTGAAAGAAGGGGGAAGTGACAAAAACGCTCCACAAGAGGAAGAAACACAACTCCTGATGAATCAGCTAAAGATGTCAGATCCGGGCATGGTAGCTCGATGTACAAAGACCTCTGTTGGCGGTCCTGAAAGTGATAGATGAAGGGCCTCGAGCAGTGTAGAGAATGCTTCCAGGGGGAAGCTAGAATACCGCAGTCAGAGAGATGCTTCGCATTGAGGAAAGCATAAAGAGGTTGCGGGATGCAATGTGTCCCCACCTGATTGGGGAGCTTATGCTCCACTCTCTAATGACTAGTAAAATCAAACCTGACAAACTGAAGAAGTCGGGAGGTAAGAGCACCCGCAGCAAAAGACTTCTGAGAAGAAGCCACCACCTTGAAGAAGGTGAACTTGTCAGCAACCACTGCAACCATGTTCAGATCCGTAGCCGCCACATAACGGATTTGAGATGCCAAGTCCCATGTATGTCCAACGCCTAGTAAAAGAAGACCCAACTCTTCGTTGGTTACAACAGCCTAGATAGACTTGGCATAAAGATGCGAGCTAAGAACCTTAGCCGCAAGGCAAAGGACAAGACTGCGGATACGCGACTGCTTCGCGCTCCGAGAGATGACTTGCCCAACATCAATATAGTTCCAGAACTCACTGGACCTCGGTAGAGTTGGTTCCCATGTACCACGACCCTGTGCAAAACCATAAACTCTGGCCAAATCCATGAGAATGATAGAATAGAACTGACCCTGCAAGATAAAGGAGAATTTGCCCTGATCACCCACCGGGTTGTCCAAGTTCAGGTAGACACAGCGTGCAGAAGCCAGAAATTTCCTACACAGGTCGGGATAGACATGCTCATGAAGCTCCAGCAAGCCTCAGAGACCCATATTGGCAAAGAGGTTGTAGAAGTCCTGTCGAATGCCAAAATCATTCTAGGAGATCATCATCAACGACTCGAGTCATCGGGAATGTAATGTGTCCCAAATCCTGCAAAAACTGCGAGTCATATTGATACCAATTCTGACTAACCGGACGGTTCGCAGGATGTGTGAGATCACTCTTCTTGAACTGATAGTGAAGAATGGAGCTAGACGGGTCCCACGTCTGCGGAAACTCTCCTCCCTTTCATCTACTCATAACCTGGAAAAATAGACACTTGGAAGCAAAGTTAGTATCCACATCAAAACAAGACAAACACGAAAATTAATCACTCTGAATCAAAGTGTATTGTTCTATGAAAATCAAGCTCAAAAACATCAAGAGCATGCATTAAACCATTCGTCCAAGCAAGAATAGCAATCAAAGATGTCCAATTTCTGTTTTGCATTCCAAGTAAAAATAATCGTTTTATCGCAGTCAATCATCAAACATGTTTTAATCAATCCCAGTGATGCCACAAGAAGTAAAAACATCAATACACAAGGCAAATCATGACAATACATGCATCCTCGCAAAAATAAGGCATACGAAATACGAAATCACAGAATCACCAAAATCAATCCTTAAAACGCTAAATCTAGGTGAAATCCTACTGCTAAGCATCTTAGAACATGTGCATATGATCATCCAAGTATCAAACATTCATCAATATTCAAGAATTCAAAAGTTCCCAAATTTCTCCGAAAACCTGCTAGTTGAGATTGTGGACATGTACCTTGGATTTAGTGAATTCTTATCAAATATAAAGATAGAGTGCGAGATTCTCTTGATTCTAGGCTTAAAAACGGCTCAGATCCGTTGAGAATTGGCCAAAATCAAGATCTATGGGTGATATTTTCGTGTTTCTGTGAAAGAGATAAATGAAGAACAAACCTGTTTATATTGCGTGATATAGGCTATTTTGGGACAAGGATCGATCGATCCGAGAACAGGGTTCGACCGATCCTTGTCCTCCGGTATGGGTGGTCTTTATCTCTACAATAACAAAGATAAAAACACAAAAACGTCAAAAGCACCAAAAACCAAAAATCAAAAACGTAAAATACTACAAAATTAGTTAAAAATCAAAGAGAAAACTACCTAGTGGTTTGCCTCCCACTCAGTGCTTTTTTAAAGTCTCGAGCCTGACTGGAATGCGATCAGACGGCAGGTGATCCCTCAAACAATTTGCATTCTTTCGTCGGATGGCACGTCTGCAATGTATGGCTTAAGTCTCTGGCCATTCATTGTGAATCTGTCTAATGGCAAAACAATCAACATTGTCCATGTATTCATCCTCCAACAAGGCAACCATATAGAAATTTTCCTCAGGGAGACTATCATCGGGAGGTGCATCAGCTTCAAGTCACAATCGAGATAAATGGTCAGCAACACCATTCTCGATACCATGCTTATCCCGAATCTCCAAATCAAATTCCTACATAAGCAAAATCCATCTCAACAATCTCAGTTTAGCATCTTTCTTAGACATAAGGTATCTCAAAGTTGCATGATCAGTGTGAACAATGACTTTAGATACCACTAGGTACTGTCTGAATTTCTCAAATTCGTAAACAACAACTTGGAGCTCTTCTCTGTAGTCACATACTTGATCTGAGTGTCATCAAGTGTTCTACTAGCATAGTAAATCACATGGAGCTTTTTGTCCTTTCTTTGACCCAACACTGCTCCTACCGCGTACTCACTAGCGTCACACATCACCTCAAAATGAAAATCCCAATCCGGTGGCTGCACAATTGAATGGCTCACTAGTGCTTCTTTGATTGTCTGAAAGCTAACAAACAGTCAGTATCAAAATCAAATTTGACATCCTTACAAAGCAATCGAGTCATGGGTCTGGCTATCTTGGAAAAATCCTTGATAAACCGTCTATAGAATCCTGCATGTCCTAGAAAGTTGCGGACATCCTTGATAGAAGCACGAGGCTGCGTGCTCGTCATCACCTCCACCTTGGACTAATCATCTTCGATCCGCGTCTCAGAGAATCGATGGCCAAGCCCAATCCCATCCTGCAACATAAAATGACATTTCTCCCAATTCAAAACTAAGTGTTTCTCTTTACATCATTCTAAAACCCTACAAAGGTTAGACAAACAGTTAGAAAACAAAGAACCATAAACAGTAAAGTCATCCATGAAGACTTCCATGATATCTTCGATCAAAGTAGTGAAGATAGACAGCATGCATCGCTGGAAAGTCGAAGGTGCATTGCATAATCCAAATGGCATTCTCTGGTAAGCATATGTCCCATATGGACAGATGAATGTAGGCTTTTCCTGGTCCGCCAGATGGATGGGAATCTGAAAGAAACCTGAATAGCCATCAAGAAAGCAATAATAAAGACGATTAGCAAGTCTTTCCAGCATTTGATCAATAAAAGGAAGTGGAAAGTGATCCTTTCTCATAGCCGAATTCAGCTTTCTATAGTTAATGCACATCCTATGTTCTGTGATAGTCCTGATGGGTATGTGCTCATTCTTCTAATTGGTGCTGATAGTATTCCACCTTTCTTTGGTATAACATGTACCGGACTCACCCATGTGCTGTCAGAAATATGATAGATGACACCTGCACTCAAAAGTTTTAGAATCTACTTCTTAACAACTTTTATTAGCTTAGGATTGAGTTACCATTTATGTTCGATGGAAGTATTGAATTCATCCTCCAAGTGAATCCTATGAATGCAGATATCTGGAGAAATACATGTAAAATCATCTAAAGAATATCCCAACGTTTTTCTATACTTCCTTAACTTTGAAAGAAGCAAGGAAGTCTCAACATTGTTCAGATTAGCATTGACATTTACAGGATATGTAGAGTTAGGACCTAAGAAAACATACCTTAGTCCGGAAGGTAGTGGCTTGAGCTCGACTTTTGGAGCTTTCAGCTCGCTCCTATCAGCACTCGAACTCGCCACCAATGCTTGATAAGTCGCAGGTGATGCCTCTTTGAGCTTGATAAATGTGACATGCTTCTCAACATCAGGTGTTGAATCCAGCAATTCAGCAACCTCATAAGTACCAGCATCCAAAAACCCATATTTATTTTCAATTTGAGTTAAGGATACCTGTAATGGATCCTCAGTGTAGAGCTCTTCAGCGGAGTCCTCGATCACATCAGCAAGTTTACCAACCCAAAATGTGTGCCCATTAATGGTGGGCTTCTTCATGGATTTCACGATGTTGAACTTCATAGTCAACTTCCCAAGTCAGAGATCTATCTGACCGTTCTGCACATCAATCATGGCTCTAGCAGTAGATAAGAACAGTCGTCCAAGGATAATAGGATCCTTGGGTTCTTCTTCCAGCTCTAAGACAACAAAGTCTATGAAAACATATCCCTCTCCAACTCCTACAGGCATGTTATCAAGAACACCCATTGGTCTTTGAATAGACCTATCTGCAAGCACCAAAGACATTCTTGTGGGATTATAGTTAGTCAAATTCAGACGCTGCGATACCGAGAGTGACATCACATTAACTCCTGACCCCAAATCGCAGAGGCAACACTCAAAGCTAAGTTATCCGATCTCGCAAGGCAATAGGAAAGGTCCTGAATCCTCGCGTTACTCCGGTGCTATGTTCTGAAAAACCGCGCTACGTTCTGCAGTAAGAACTAAAACACCATGTTCTAATGTCATGCAATCTGAGAGAATCTCCTTCATGTACCTCTTAAGAGAAGGTACCATCTTGACTGCTTCAACGAAAGGCAATTGCATACTCGCGTTCCTTGATGTTTTTACGAGGTCTGGAATGATATGAAGGCATAGGAACATAAGGTGGGGGTGGCACATACTGATCCTCAACCTTCCGCTCATTCGTTTTATCATGAAAATTCGATATCCTCTCATCAGGACAAGGATCGACCGATCTAGGGACAGGGATTGATCGATCCTTGTCCTCCTTTTCGGATCGATCGACCGTGTTAGATTATCGATCAATCACCGAATTTTGCACTTTTCTTTGGCTGTCTGATACAGGGATCGATCAATCCAGGGACAGGGATCGATCGATTTCTTTCCCAGACGATTTTTAAATCGTTTTTCCGCTTCCAAGTGTAATGGCATTGCAGTACTCCATCGGATTCTTCTTCAGTTTGCCTGGAATGACTCCCGGTAGAGCTCTGTTACTCGCAGAAGTCTGAGTAACATGTGTTTCCAGCAACTTCATGTGAGTGCTCAATGTCTCGAATTTCCCATTGAGATCATTGTACATGTTATCCACCTTCTGATTCAAGTCCGCAGAGGACTTTGTCTGATTCTCCAGGACTTCCTGCAACATTTCAGCTAACTATCCTGAGAAGACGCAGGAGACTGTCCTTGGTTCTGACTCTGATACCCCGACTGATAGGTTTTCTTGAATCCTCCTGAACCTAACTGCTTATGCTGATAGCCACTGTTTCCGAAGCCACTGTTCTGATTCTTATTCTGAAATATGGAGTTGAAGACACTCTAAGTCTGATTGTATGGCTTGTTCTGGAATTGGTTATGTTGGTTAGAACCTTTGTTACCAAAGTTTCCTTGACCTCCAATTTAATTCACATCTTCTTATCCACGATTCAGCTCCTCAGACATGAATTTCTGATACATCTGTCTCATCTTCTGCTCTTGAAGAATACGTGTATCGTTTTGCTCTCCAACAAAGTTCACTCCCTACTGATCTCTCCTCATTAGCTCATCGTGCTTTGACTGCAGATCATCAATTCTATTTGCATTTGATGACACAACTCCTCTACCACGATCATAGTCTGATCTGCGATTGGCCTGACTATTAGCCATGTTATTCACCAACATGTAAGCTTCCTCGACAGGCTTGGTCATGAAATCACCATGGTGTCTATATCATTCTGATACTTCTCCTCAACCCCATTATAGAAAATGTTGAGGAGATTCCAATATGAGAACCCNGAGAACCCATGATGAGGACAATCATTTAGGTACTCCCTGAATCTTTCCCAAGCTACATGAAAGCTCTCAGCACCCAATTGGTGAAATCATGCAATTCTATTTCGCATAGACATAGACCTTGATTTCATGAAGAAGTAACCAAGGAAAGCAGCCTTGATCTCGT
>OVAN01008463.1:0-18123 GCA_900406275.1 Anastatica hierochuntica | reverse complement strand
TGTGGTCAAAAACTGGTCGTTATTTTGCGTCATCTAAAACAGTCTTTAAAAGTCGCTAATTAGTACGACAAAGAAATCGTTAAACCGTCGCAAATATCCGACGATTAAAAACGTCGCTAATTAGCGTCGCTATTTTGCATCTGTACATATTGTTATAAAAACGTCGCTAATATACGACCAAAGTGGAATGTTGTAAAACAGTCGCAAATTCGCCACTGCTTTGCTACTATATGATTTTGCGACGAAAAATTTGCGACTATATGATTTTGCGACGAAAAATTTGCGACTCGATGATTTAGTCGCAAATAAGTCGTAAACACCTCTTTTGCGACTACTTCGTGACCAATTCTGCAGTGGCGAATGATCTGTTTTCTTGTAGTGGCTTAGCAGAAAGCAAAAGACCTAGGAAATTTCTAAGCCGGGTTCGAGCAGCTCGCACAACAATGTCCGCAACAATATCAGTTGGGAGGCTATTCATAGTTGTGAGAGCACAAAGGGAGACAAAGAGGGGGGGTAAACACAATACACAAGAAAAGGAAGAGTTAACAGAAAGAAACACATTAATCTGAGTAGGTGTGAGTATTTAACACAGCTTTAACGGAGAGGTACTAAATAGATATTGCTAAGATTAGTAATAAAGAAACACAAGTTTTTTCTGTGCATAAATCTAATAAAGATAACAAAGTTAACACATAATACTGAGAAGTGAGTGTTGAAAACTGAAAAGTATAAAGAAAACATGACACAAATAGCAAGAAACATTGTTATGGTTTTGGCACCAACTCATCAAACACATCCATAGCAAAACTCATCCGAATGGTATCCACAATATCAGGGGAGAGATTCTTCAGCTCGTCGTTTAAACCGTGCGAATGCAACTCAATAAATTTGACACTGATCGGGCCACAGTCACCACCCTGTTCATTTTGTGACAAGCCAGTAGCACGTGAGAAGGTGAACGTTGTTTTATTTACAGTCTGAGGAGGTACTCCAAAAACAGAGTCAACTAGTTGCCACAATAACTTTAAGAACAGCGCCATGAAGGAAGGAAGCTTGCGCTCTGGCGTCAAAACAGTGAAACTGTCAAGGACTTCAATGTGGAACTGGAACAAGTCAATACGGAGCGCAACCCAATGTCTCTTCCTCCAATTCATTGGCATGTAAAAACATCAACATCACAGAACCACTAAAGTGTCGATTCTCGACCACTAAATTCACCATAAAGATAAAAAAGAAGAACAGGGTGGTTGTCGCATAGAAGGATGTTGTTTTAAACAGCTCTTCTTGTCGTCGAGGATAGAAGCAAACAAGGAGTCCGGGAAAGTAATGCGTCGACGAGCAAGCGAGGTAGACAAATGCAACCATGATAACGATACTAGAATGTCCATGTGTTGCAATAACACAATGAGAAAGCCATAAGAAAACGCATAACAGAGAGACACATGTGAAGCCAACGCATAGATAAAAACCTATGTAGAACAAGACATATATCAAAAGGAAAACAAAAGCTGGTAGTAAGTTGTTTCTAACCAGACTAGAGACTCAATGTTGTGGTGTGAGAAGCTCAGTGAAGAAGGCAGGCAAGTGCAGGTTCACTTCAATTTTGTAAGAGCTACAAATAAATAAAAAATCAGGCACATTAATAACTATGTATATGATGTGGCTAAAAACGAATAGTAAGATGCAAGGAGGAACCATTATGCACCTTCTCTTATCATTTGATAGTTTTCGGAGGAACAATGAAACTTGCTTCCTTGTGGGTGCTTGCAACGTATTGAGAATATAAGTAGACAATGCATCAAAGTATGCATCAACTGGTGATGAAGGAAGCAAAGATGAACGTCATGCAGGTGTGACACTCTCTGACAAGGCCACATCATGGGCAATCAAAGAAGCCTGCTGAAGAACACACCACCTTCCATCTGGATTAGAAGTTGGAGCGGAAAGAACTTCGTGGCCACGCAGACGAAATTTTAGCTGGAGCGGTTTATTATTAACAGCTAGATGTTGATTGCCTCTACCTACTGTGGGTGGAGGTGTAATGAATAATGGTGTTTGACTCGACAACCATCAACAGGTTGCCGCTGCGGGGCAGGCAAATGTGTGTCAGCTTCCACCTAGGCTAACTTTGGCGCACTACAACACTAATGAGGTGTTATATGCGGATCGATTAGGGATCCGTGACGGATGATCCGTCCACCTCATATTGAGAGGAGACGGATGATCTGTCAACCTCATATTGAGAGGGGAGCCTTTGAAATCAAGACTGGTCTAAACAATTTAGTACATCAGAATTAGTTCTATGGGCTTTCAACAAAGAATCCAATGCAGCACTTTCCATAACTTGTAGCTATTTGCAACACGATTATGACAAATGGAGTTTCTGAAGATGATCCAAAGTTTTGACTTTTACCATTCTCTCTGACAGACAAGGATATGAGGTGGTTAGACTCTCTTACACATGGATCTCTCCAACTGGGAAGAGACCAAGAGCGCATTCCTGGGATATTTCTCCACCAAATCAATGTCTACTTTCCTGAAGAATAAAATTGCAAGCTTTGGCATATTGGAACAGAGAGCTTCCATGAAGTATGGGAAAGATTCAGAGAGTACTTTGTGGATTGTCTAAATCACGGGTACACAAACGTGAATTTTCTGAATATCTTATACAATGGAGTTGATGAGAAGCACCAAAATTCCATGGACACCTCCAACAGTGGTGACTTTATGACCAAAATGATGGAGAAAGCATATACTTTGATTAAGAACATGACAGTTAGTCAAGAAAATCGCATGTTAGAATATGGTCATTCTAGAGGAATCTCAAGGATAGATGCGAAGAGTTTTGATGATTTAAAGGCTAAGCTTGATTTGTTAATTAGGAGAGCCCAAAATTTAGTAAAGTTCGTAAGGAAAAAATGATGGGCAAATGCTCCAAGAGCAAAAACTTGGACATATGTATCAAGAATTTGTTGTTGAAGAGCCCAATGATTACCAAATTGATGTGAACTACATTGGAGGCCAGAAAAAATATGGGAATGGAGGATTCATCAACAGAATCAATTCCAAAAAAGCCTTTTTGGGCAGAACTAGAATATTTTTAATAATGGATATCAGAGTAAGAATCAAACTTAAGGAAATAACTCTGAAACAAGAAATTTCAGCAGAAGCAACAATATGGAAACTTTAGGAACAACAATCACCCTTGCTATCAAAATCAAGCAAGCGCATCTTCATCTCCTCAAGATTTCGATCTGAAAATATGATGCAACAGATACTCAAAGGACAACAGAAGAATGGTATGGACATTAATACCAAAGTCGTCAATAGGTATGGTGATCTTAATGGGAAGTTTGAAACATTGTGTACTCATATAAAACTTTTGGAAATAGAAGTTTCTCAGATGTTTGTTGTGGTAGAGCACCACAAGGTATCATACCAGGAAAACCATAGAAGAATCCAAAGCAGTATGGCATTGCAATTACGTTGAGAAGTGGAAAAAATGTTGATGATGGTCATCAAGAAAGGATCGACCGATCCAAAGACATGGATCAGTCGATCGATGTCATCAATTGGGGTGAAAAAATTGATAGACTGGAAGAGATCCGTTGATTCCCTGCCCAAGAATCGACTGATCCTTGTCATGACGTGACTTTAAAAGATTCAGACGTCGTCAAGACACCGCAAAGGAAGAGAATGAGTGTGTGCCACCCCCCACCTTATGTTCCTAAAGACCCATATCCTTCCAAACCAAGAAAAAAGGTCAAGGAGCGTAAATATGAGAAGTTGAAGAATCTTTTTGGCGAGTTACATGTTCGGTTGCCTTTTGTCGAGGCAGCCAACATGGTACCAACTTTGAAGAGGTATATAAAGGAGATTCTTTATGATAAGTTGACCTTGGAGCAAATAGTTTCTATTCTCACTATTGTAGTGCAGTTCTTCAAAACATCATGTCTGAGAAGCGAGAAGATCTCGAACCATTCGTTTTGCCTTGCCGCATTGGATCTTTTACCTTTGAGAGATGTCTATGTGATGTGGGATCTAGAGTTAGTGTTATGTCGTTATATGCATCGTAGAGGTTGAACATGGTTAACTACAAGCCCGTTAGGATGTCTTTGGTGCTTGCAGGTAGATCGATTCAACGCTAGTGGATGTTCTATACAACATCCATGTTGGTGTTGGAGAAAACTACGTGTATAATGATCTCATAGCCTTGGAGCTCGAGGAGAAACCCAAGGATCCCATTATTTCGGGTAGACTTTTCTTATCCATGGCTAAAGCATTGAAAGATGTGCATAACGGTCAGAATGATTTGAATCTTGGGAAGTTGAAATGCGCTTCAAAATCATCATTGATAGACACCCTTTTTGGGTAGACATGTTGACAAACGTGATAGAGGAGTCTACAGAAGAGCTATACTCAAAGGATCCACTACTGATTGCTTTGATTCAGATAGAGAACGGTTATGGATTCCTAAGTGACGACGCATCGAAGGCTGCCACACTGCTGGATTCAGCACAAAAGATCGAGAAACAGGTCGCTTTCGTCAAGCTTGATGAGGCTTTTACTCTTTATTCTTAGCTCGTGACTAATTCAGAACTGGATTGGAGCAAGCTAAAAGTTCCAAAACTCAAGCTAAAACTATTTCTAATTGGACTAAGGTACGCTTTCTTGGGTCTTAATTCAACAAATTATGTGATTGTGAACTCTAACTTGAATAATGCCGAGACTACTTTTCTTCTTTCAAAACTGTGAAACTCTGGAAAAGAATTAGGGTACTCTTTAGATGATATCACTTGTATTCCCCATATATCTGCATGTATAGGATCTACTTGGAGGATGGGAACATCAACAGAGACTTAATCCAAAGTTGATGGAAGTTGTCAAGAAGGAGATTTTTAAATTTTTGGGTGCATGTGTGATTTATCCCATCTCTAATAGTATCTAGGTCAGTCTTGTTCATGTGATTCCAAAGAAGGGTAGTATCACTGTGATCACCAATGAGAAAAACGAGCTCATTCCCGCCAGTACTATCTCAGGCCACATGATGTGCATTGACTACAAAAAACTGAACTCAGCCACCCGAAAGGACCACTTTTATCTCTCTTACATTGCTCAAATGCTTGAGAGACTTGCTAATCATCCTTAATACTATTTTTATGGTTATTCAGATTCTCATCCATACGACAGACCAGGAAAAGACAATATTCACATGTCTATACGGGACATATGCCTACCGTAGGATGCCATTTGGATTGTGCAATGCACCGAGCACTTTCTAGAGATGCATGATGTCCATCATCACTTACTTGATTGAGGACATCATGAAGGTTTTCATGGATGAACTTTCTGTCTATGGTTCATCATTTTCTAATTGTTTATCTAACCTTTGCAGGATCTTGGAACATTATGAGGAGAAGAATATGGTGCTTAACTTGGAGAAGTGTCATTTCATGGTGCAAGACGGAATCGTTTTAGGGCACATGATCTTTGAGAGAGAGATCGAGGTAGACAACGCCAAGATCGAAGTGATGATGAGTCTTCAACCTCTCACTACAATTAATCATATTCAAAGCTTTCTAGAACATACAAGCTTTTACAGGAAATTCATCAGGGATTTTCCCAAGATTGCTAGACCTTTGATCCACCTTCTCTGCAAGGACATCGAGTTCGATTTTGATGCAAAATGTTTGTCAGCTTTTTAGACAATCAAAGAGGCTCTTGTTAATGCTCCAATTGTAACTACCGGATTGGGATTTGTCTTTCGAGGTGATGTGGGACACCGGTGACTACGGAGTGGGAGCAGTGTTGGTTCAGAGAAAATATAAGAAGCTCCATGTGGTTTATTATGCTAGCGGAAAACTTGATGATGCTCAGATCAAGTATGCTACTCATTAGAAGAAGTTATTGATCGTGGTTTATGCATTTTTAGAAGTTCATGCAGTATCTAGTGGCTTCCAAAGTCATTGTTCACACGGGTTATGCGGCTTTGAGGTACCTTATGTCTAGAAAGATGCAAAATTGAGGCTTTTGAGATGGATTTTTTTTGTTATAGGAATTTGATTTGGAGATTCGAGATAAGCAAGAAATCTAGAATGGTGTCACATACCATTTATCTTGATTACTATTGGAAGCTGAAATCCCACTTGATGGCAGTCTTCCTAAAGAGAACGTATACTATATATGGTTACATTATTGGAGAATGAATATTTGGATGGATTTGATTTTTTGTCATTCAACAGATTCATGATGAGATTCCATGGTTCTAAACTTTACGAATTACCTAAGTGAAACGTTGAACCTCCTAATTTCTCAGTTATGCAAAGAAAAAGTTCCTGCGAGATGTCAAACATTACTTCTGGGATGACCCTTTTCTCTACAGGAGATGTTCTGATGGTCTTTTTTGCAGGTGCATCCAAGAATTCGAGGTGCAGGGTATTCTCCATCATTTCCATGGCTCGGAGTACACGAGACATTTTGCTACCTTCAAAGTTGTCTTGAAAGATCTATAGGCCAGGTTTTGGTAACCTACACTTTTTAAAGACGCCCACTAGTGTTTCAAAGTGCGATTCTTGCTAGAGAAAATGCAACATTAGCACTAGTAATAAGATGCCTCAAAATTTCATCCTCGAAGTCGAGGTATTTGATGTGCGGGGTATTAATTTTATATTTTAGGTAAAAAAAGGTATTAATTTCATATGACCGTTTTCATCTTCTTATGGAAATCAATACATCTTGGTTGTGGTGGACTACGTTTCTAAGTGGGTTGAGGCGCTTGCCAGACCCAATAGTGATGCCAAGGTAATCTTGAAGATGTTTAAGTCAGTCATCTTTCCACGGTTTGGAATTCCCCGAGTAGTCATTAGCGATGCAGGATCCCATTTTATCAACAAACTAATCGATGATTTTCTAAAGAAGCACGGAGTATGACACAAGGTAGTCATGCCTTATCATCCTTAGACAAGCAGAAAATTTGAGATTTCTAACAGGAAGATCAAAGGAATCCAGAAAAATATTGTAAGCAAGACGCACAAAGATTGGGCTGCGAAGCTAGATGATGAGTTGTGGGCGTATCAAACTGTCTACAAGACACCTCTGTGAACTACACCGTTTCATTTGGTGTATGGGAAAGCCTCTCATTTTCTTGTTGAGTTGGAGTACAATGGTTATTGGGCGATTAATGAACTTTTATATCAAATTTGCAGCTGAGAAGCGAATTATTCAGCTTAATGAAGTGGATTAGATGCATCAGAATGCTTATGAAAACACATGAATTTACAAGGAGAGCACTAAAGCATGGCATGACAAAAAGATCATTCAGAAAAATTACATTGTAGAAGATCAAGCTTTACTCTTCAACTCTCGTATGAAGTTCTTTCCGGGAAAGCTCAAATCTCGTTGAACCGAACCTTTTACCAATATTGAGGTTTGACCATATGGAGTTGTTGTTCTTGAAGAGAATGGGCAACAGTTCACTATGAACATGCAAAGACTAAAGCCATATCTCACAAATGTGACACCCAAAGAAAGAACAATCATTTCTTTGACGAAACAACCCATCGCTTGAGCATTCTGAAGTCATGTTCATGGTTATAAACAAGTGATGAGTGGGAGACAACCCACTTGTTAGTTTTTCTTTCTTTTCTTTAGGGTTGGTCCTTGTACAGTGATTGATCAATCCATGTCGCTACTTCGTAGACAAAATTTGGCAGAATGATAAGGATCGATCGATCCTTGTCCACGGATTGACCGAGCCTTCTCCATGGATAAATTGATCCTTTTCCACGGATCGACCGATCCTTTTCCATGGATCGATTGATCCTTGTCCATGAATAGACCGATCTTTGTCCATGAATCGATCGATCTATGTCGTGATAACCAGGTATGACTAACGTGAGGAAAAAAATGGGACCAACCGCAAGTTCTTCCTCGAATTCACCATTACTGATCGGAGATGAGATTTCGGAAACAAGACAAGGCTCACCCGTCAACCAACCAATCACCCATGAGTGGGATGAGCATGGTGAGAGGTTCTACCAAAACTTGTAGAGTATCGAGTTCTCGGCCACATATTTTTCTCATAAGCCGAAGCTAGACGAGTTGGGAATTACTGGTGATGTACTTGGCCTCGCTCAGGGGATGGGCTTGAGGAAGCCTTTCTCTCTCACAGAGCATACTTATCTGAACTTATGCCGCCAGTTCCTCGCTTTAGCTTGACTTTACTATTGAGATGAGGACAACCTTGTGGCTAATCCAGGCACCTTCTCGTTCCTCGTCAACAGGAAGTTTTATTATATGTTCCTCTTATTGTTATATGATATATTTGGGTTTTCCAAGGGATGCCACTCTGAGATCCCTATTATGCCTTGTGCGAATGATTTCTGGGATTTTACTACTGCAGGTCGTTTCACCTTTAGGAATGCCAAGAAATCCCGAATACGAAGCCATGTCCTCTGATATGCGGCAAAGGTTATTAGATCTCATATCTATAGGAAATTTGTACAAGTTGTGGTTACTAATGATGAGTTGACATTGCTGTTTCTTGGTATTAGGCACTTATGGATTGGGAGTGCAAGAGTTGTTTACCCGAAGGGACACAAGCTCAACATGGGAACGGTACTTTCTAAGAAGTTTTCCTACTTCAAGGCGTTCATGGATGATGTGGGAGAAGTTTTGATATTCGACAACATGATCACTACGATAGTCAAGTATGTTCGGTTCTGTTTCGGGAACGTGGAAAAACGGTGACCAAAGACCCTAAGGAGCCTTTCTGGTACTTTGACGTGAAGTGTCTCATTAACAGTTGGATCATCACTAGTTCATTTCTACGCCATTTCCCTCCACTATGCGTTACATGTCTACTATTTCCAGAACCGCCAGCAAGTGTATCTCTATTGTGTCCGCCCACGTCTTGACCTGACATCACTTGGATCCCCCGCATCTGTTGGGTTTTTACTATCCGCTGACTTGTGCACATGCCCTTGATCTTCAAGAGGGGCTAAACAAGTTCATCTTCTCAGCAGCTACTAGTCATGGACAACGATGACATTGAGGCTGCAAATGAGGGTGAGGATCATCCCTCAGTCGATGACTTGTTTCCTGCATATTTCAGTGCCTACAACTTGACTCCATTACCTCCTACTTTTTTTTACTTATATTATTTTTGACCGGTCTAATCAGCATATTTTTGGAAGCTATAGTACTTCTAGAGTCGACTTCTTCTCCACACTACGAGAGAGAGGAAAAATGTAAAAACTAGAGATATGAACAAGAGGCTTCGAGAAAACTAATTCTTTCTGCACTCGTTGGATTTATTCAAGACATTTTCCATATGCTACTGACGTAGAGTTTCGTGCCTGGTCTATCGAGGCCCACTAGATGAAAAACAGCCTCCTCCTGAAGATTTGGAAGGCAATGAAGAGGATGAGCAGAGGATGCACTTCAACATCACCTGTCATTGGAGACCGCTCTGACTCTTATGAAAGACGATGAGGCGGAGATTGCTGTTGTGGAGAGTTCATCCTTTGATGAGGAAGATGAGAGGCACAAGGAGTATATGGATCGTCCAGCAGCCAGTGGGTCACCAACCTGACCCATCAGAGACACACACCGATTTTTTATTTCTTTTTCTTCCTTGCATTTTATTTTTCTTTTATGTTGTCTTCCCCATTTTCTGGATTTATTTTATTATCGAGACAGTGTGAGATAAGTATGGGGGAGTTGATGTTATCATATTTTGCATATTATAGCTTAGTATTTAGTAGAGTTTTCTTTGCATTTTAGAACTTTTTAGATCGCTTTAAGTCGTTTTCGAGTCTTAATTAGGAAAGATCATATAGGGGTCTTAGATGATGCATTCGTACATCCTTCTCCTCTTTTCTACCCTATTACAGGTCACCTTAATGACCACGGATGAACCCGGAGACTCAGAAGCAAGAACGGACAGCTTTGGCACCAACATATGTGGTTGGCGGTCTAGAGGGTTCTGGCTGGCGGTCTGCAATACCAGCCCAGACCGCCAGCCGGCTTCAAGATAAGGCTGGCGGGTAGAGGGGGTCTGGCTGGCGGTTTGCAACAACCAACCCAGATCGCCAGCCCTCTTATTTGCACTCAAAACTTGGTTTTTGACCCGGTTTTTCTCGGGTCAACCCGACCCAACTTCTTTATTTCTATAAATACTCATCCAAATCATGAGAAAAACCCTAAGCTTTTACATTTTGATGAACTTTTATATGTGTTTTGGATCTAGAGAGAAATCTCTTTGTTAATCTTAAAAGTTTGCATCTTTATCTTTTCTTCTTCTTCCTTTATGATTGCTATGAGTTTTTCTTTAGTTTCTATGAGTTCCTTGAGCATGATTAGTGAGTAGTAATCTAATGTAAGCATGGGTTAGGTTTATCAAGCTAGATCTAGATGCTAATAATGATGTTTGAGGTTGGGTTTATATAGATTCACATGATTTAGGGATGCTTAAAGCTATATTTGAAGTGATCAATCAAATCCTAGATCCTAAGGCTTTCACACCCGAAAGGTGTTCGATGAAATGCATAAGAGAATCTAAATCATGATTAGCATTCTTAGCCTATGGGAATAGATGATTAAGGTGTTAAGTACGCTATTGGGCTTGTGTATAAATGATTGATAGAATTTAGATCACTATCAGGAGATTGAATTGATTTAGAGTTTGTTAAATGGACTAGAATCATGGAACTGATCTAGTTGACTCTTTGCCGTGCCTTTGAAATGAACTTCATTACTCAAACTTTGCATTTAGTTAGCATTTGGATCACTTGATCATAGACCTAGCTCATTGCTTTCATGTTCTTTATTATTGAATCTTGTTAAGTAGTATTTAATAGTTGAGTTTGCTATTTTGTTTTGCTTTGATTGTTTGATTTAATCTTAAAATTCAATTGCATTTGATAGACTTAGATCAATGAACTAGTAATAGGATTGATTGTGTGAAAGGTTTGCTCTTTGTGGATTCGATAACCCATTACTACAACTACTAGCCTTATACTTGAGGTTTAGAGTTTAATTGGGATTAAAACTCGATAGAGAATTAATCTCTCGTCAGATGATTGCACTTGATGATGTTTTTCAGATTATTGCTTTGTGCATGTGCGTTAATTTATATTTGTTCATTTTTTGTAGAGCTGTTAGCACATGCAAACCGGAGAACCTCACTTAGGGGTGGGCAAAATACCCAAACCCGAAAAACCGAACCGAACACGGCCCGAAAAAGTAGTATCGTACCCGAACCGAAATTAATAAAAAATACCCGAATGGATCCTAAACTTAAATACCCAAAAAACCAAACCCGAACCCGAATCTGAATCGAACTGGAATATTTCGGGTACCCAAAAATATCCGAACTATAATTATATATATTTAAATATATTAGTTATTTTTAGATCTAGTACCCAAAATAAATCCTAAAGTACATGAAATTTTTGAAATATCTAGAAAAAATAGTAAATATTTGAATTATCTAAAGTATCAAAAATAGTTAAAAAAATATTTGAAATATAGCTAAAAGCACTAAAAATACCATAAAATACTTGAAATATATCGTTTCTTTATCAAAATAACCAAGTCGAACCAGTTTTTATGTTAATTTTAGGTATTTGGTCATACATTGTTCAAATTTTTATGTTGCATATTATTTTTATTCTTGGATTTAGAGGCATTTTTAGGCATATTAGAATTTTCAACATAATTTAAATGGATACTCGAACCCGAACCGAACCTCCCAAAGGATCTGAACCGAACCCAAACCAAAAATTTTAAATAGCCAAATGGATCTTAAACTTCTAAAACCAAAACCCGAATAAACCCGAACTGAACCCGAACTGAACCCGAACGGATACCCAAACGCCCACCCCTGACCAAACTCCCCTCCTGAAAAAAGATGTGAATCATGATTTCAATTTGATTGTGGTTGATTTTGCTTAATGAAAGTCGCTTAGTGAATAAATTTTCTTTATCGGGTTTTGATATCAGGAAACGGAAAACATCTTTTAGGATAACAATTCCATTTTCTACCACTCTATTTAGGTAATCCTGAATAATCAGACTCATTTCTAGTCTTGTACCACTCCCTTACCCTAGCTCCTTTGAATCTCCATACATTTCTCTTATGACCCTTTATGCACGCATGTGTAAAAACGATGGAGAGAGTAGGGTAGACATAATTCTTCTTATTACTTAGGTAGGATTAGAACTCATAGGCGGTTTAGACTCGTACATCTCTGTCTAGGATGAGAAGGGAACCTGATAATGGTTTATGTGCATTTTGTGTTGTATAGATGTACATTTTATGAGACTATTGTTGTTTTGCTATTCCACCCAGATTTTGGAACAAAAAACGAAAAAGATTTATCTCTTTTTGTTTATCTCGAAAAAAGAAATCAACGTTTTTATTTAAGTTTTAATGTTTTAATTTCTTTGAAGAATGTATTGGTTTGATATGTTACCCGAAACAATGGTTGATGCTTAGGTAGTTAGGGTTCATGGACGTTAATATACTCTCTCTCTCTCTCTCACTCTCTCTCTCTATCTCTCTCTCTCCAGAGATTTTGCACAATGTCTTGCATCCGACGCTATTTTTAAGCCCTAAACATTTTAGTCTCATCATTAAAAGATAGCTATTTTTCCCTTCGTAGCCCGTTTTCCTGCTAGATATTTTTCTCATGAAGAACTCACTCCTTTTCTTATGGATGTAGAGAATCGATCACATGAATTTGAATCTTTCAAGATCAAATTTTAGAGTATGGATGAGTTTGGAAGGTTGTGCAGGGGACCCATGGGAGAATGTTCTAATGGTCTCTATTTCGTGTGGTTGGTAAATTTGATCATAAAGTATTCCGGAAGTGTATGAATCCTTGTTTCCAAACTTCTTATTCTTCGATTTAGCCTTTGTTTTCCTTTACTTGAGGACAAGAAAAGATTCAAGTTTTGGAGATTTGATTTATTGTGATTTTGCAAGTTTTTCATTGAGTTTTAATCGAGAAATGGTTTGTTTTCTTATGCATTTTGCTCTTTTTGGAACCTCTTGGCCTTCTTCGGTGTTTTTACAGGTTGCAAGTCGAATCTACGAGAAAAACACAAACATATAGGATTTTGGAGTCACAAATAGCATCTTAGACAATTTACTAAGGAGCTAATACGATGATGCGACTTTTGACAGAATGAAAAAGATCGGTTTTCCATGGATCAACCGATCCATGTCACGACGCATATCGATTTTTCAAATCAGATTTGAACCTGCATGGAAGACCCGTTTTAGACTCAATACAGACTTAAACAAATCAGACTCATATTTTTAGGGTTCTTATGCTATTTTTGAGATTTCCAAGAAACTTTGAGCTTTGTAATCCCGAGGGAGACGAATACATCCATGTACTTCGATTTGGAGAAGAATTTTGAACTCTCTATCTATTTCAATTACAATGTATCATGTGTCTCTTAAAATTTCTTGTGATTGTTCTTTGAGTATGTGTCGGTAGTTCCTTTGTTGGGTTTAGAGTTTTCAATATAGAATTTCATGATTTATTGATTGAGGGTTGTTATTTATGAATTAATCTTATGGATCTTTGTCTAACGTTGTTCTTAATACTGAAATTAGCTTGATAACCTAATTTATGTTGTTAGGT
The DNA here is from genome assembly GCA_900406275.1 of Anastatica hierochuntica. Lineage (NCBI taxonomy): Eukaryota > Viridiplantae > Streptophyta > Magnoliopsida > Brassicales > Brassicaceae > Anastatica > Anastatica hierochuntica. The sequence goes on along the minus strand of OVAN01008463.1, from coordinate 4,468 downwards.
TCTTCAACGCACCGAAAGTGTTCGATTAAATGCTTGAAAGAAAGTTAGACGAGCAAATTGTCTCAGACCAATAGAAGTTCATGTTTAAGAACGGAACTAGGTTAATTCTACATAAGTGATTTGGGCTAAAGAAAATTTTAAAATCTTGTTCCCTAATTAATAATTCGGTTCTACAATGAAATGATTTCTCTGAGAATACCTTGTGTCCAATGCTTTTCTTGATTGATTTACCCCCGTTGAATTCGTTCCTTCTGCTTTGTTAGCTCACTTTGTTTACTTGCTCTCATAGTAGTTTCATCACAACTTTCTCTTTTAGCCATAACCCGTAGTTTATTCATTTTCTCTACGTGATGATTGGTCTATATGGATGAATCTTTTTATTTGTTTACTTGCTCTCGTTGCAGGTTTACATACTTTTTAAACCTGAAAACTCCAATGTAAATCATTTGAGTACATAATATTGATGGTAAACACAAAGGGTATATTTGTTTGTGTATCTCACTACCGCATCTAGATATTGCGTTCAAATGCATCAGCTAGATGCGACATCTAGATGTAGTTCGTTCCTGTTTTTGAATTCTACATCTAGACGTAACTATATTCGTTTGTGTATTTGTACTATCATATAGATACATCTAATTTTGAGAAAAAAATTATAATAACGTTTTTACAGAAAACAATATTCACGATTTTAACGGAAAATAATATTCGTGAAAAGTGATATATGTGGTTTCTATAGTTTTTTGACTTTTACTAGTTTTTGACTTTTACAAAAAGCATAAATGATATTCATAGTTTTTTACGTTTTACAGAAAACGTTTTTAAAAAAATAGTATTCATTGTTTTTGCGAATTTTTGCTATTTCTATCGGGTTTTTTTTTTGCAGATTTCACGGGTTTTGCATATAGCAGTTATTAACGAAAACTTGTAATCAGGCTTCTCGTGGTTTTGCAGGTTTTTGTAGTTTTGCGGATTTACAGCTTTTGTGGCTTTTACGGTTTTTATGGGTTTATTGTTTTAACGGTTTTTTGCGGTTTAACGATTTTTACGGTTTTAATGTTTATCCGGTTTTGCGGATTTGACGACTTTTACGATTTTTTGCGGTTTTATGATTTTACATTTTTTGTGGTCCTTACGGTTTTAAGGTTTTTATGCGAATTTATGGGTTTGTGGTTTTTACGGGATTTTACGGTTTTTTGTTGTTTCATGTTATTTATGGTTGTACGGTGTTTACAGTTTTGCAGGTTTTTGAAGTTGTGCGGTTTTACTTTTTTGTAGTTTTTACGGTATTATGAGAGTATTGCGGTTTACGGTTTTTACAATTATACTATTGTTAAATTTTTTGCAGTTTTTGCGATTTTACAGGTTTTACGGTTTTTATTTTTTTTGCGATTTTGCGAGTTTTGCGGATTTTTGCGGTTTTTTTATGGTTTTTGCGATTGGTTTTAAGGTTTTTGCGATTTTTGTGGGTTTTGCGGTTTATAGTATTTTTGCTGTGTTTACGATGTTGTTTACGATTTTTTGGTTTTTGTGGTTTTACGAGTTTTGCGGGGTTAACCATTTTTGTGTGTTTTATGTGGGTTTTACGAGTTTTTTTAGGTTTTATGCGGCTTTGACGGTTTTTTGCATGTTTTGCGGCTTTTATGGTTTTTGCGAGTTTGTTGGTTTTACGGTTTTTGGGAGTTTTGCAGTTTTTAAGGTTTTCGATGTTTTACGATTTTACGATTCTACGGTTTTTTGCGGATTTTACGATTTTACGGTTTTTTTGTTTTACAACTTTTTGCAAGTTTGCAGTTTATTTTGCGGGTTTTGCAATCTTACGATTTTTTGTGGTTTTACGGTTGTTGCAAAAGTGTACTATTTTGAGTGTATTTCGAAACATTTATAACTAGATAGTTGGCCCGCATTATATGCGGGCATTAAAATTTTATAAATATTTTTATATGCGATAATATGGTAATATAAATATATTTTACCAACGTTAAAAGTTATCTTACACTATAGATAAAACTTACGATATTTAAAATTTTAATCATGTTCTTTAGTCTATATATTTTGATATAAATTTTGAAATAAGAGAGTGTACGCTCTATTTGGCACGTCCTGCATGAAATATTTTACGAATTTTAATATTCGACCCTGTTAAAAATACAATCTTATATACTAAATTACTTTATTTAGCATGTCTTGCATAAGATTTAAAAACTTTACAAATTTTGACATTCGACCCCGCTGAAAAATATAATACTAAATTTTAAATTATTTTATTTATGATTGCAAATTTTGATCCATAATTATTAGATTTATTTATGTATAGTTAATGAAAGGTGAAAAATATAAAACTTTCATAATTTATATGATTTTTTGAGTTAACAAAAATATAATCTGTTTAAATATAAATAAATATTATGTAAAAAAGCATGATTGATTTTATTGTGTAATTTAATTTAAATTTTTTTCTATTTATTTTATTTAAAGATATATTTATCTTATGTTATATTTTAACAGAATAAATTAAATATTTAAAATAATTCATCAAGGATAACTATGAATTTTTAATAGATAAACTATTAAATATTTTTATTAATTTTGGATATATTTATTAATTTTCGTTTTTATTTTCAAAATTAAATAATTTATTTAAAAATTGTTATGAATTAAATTATTCATAGGGATAACACAGTAATCAACCGGTCCAACTTTTAATCTGGTGCAAACTAGCTTCATACTTAATATATAAGATAAACACTAGTTTTAAGTGAGTCCAAAATATCCAACTATTTTGGATGCGCTTTGTCGTGCATCCAACTTTTACATCTAGACGTGCCTCTAATTTAACGGAAAAACAAACAACATTCAGATGTTGTGTTACGTCTAAACGAGAAAACAAGAGCTCTTAAACACTAATTGCTAGGGAGCATCATGTCATCTACGAACGATTTGGCATGTGAGTTTTTTTTTAATCGTCTGAATAGTTACTACTGCTATTATAAATTTTTGAGAAACAACTAAAAAGACAATAATTCACCGAACAAATCTTTTCGTTCCATCTACTGGTATGACGAACGGTCCTCGCTTGCACCACGCTGAAGACTTCCTATAAGCATGTCTCCATTAATCTGCAATAAATTACGCATCTTCGAGGAATCGATCCCCTGACCTCCTGGTGTAGAAATATCAATTAACCCTTAGTCAACCACTAGACCAAGGGGGCTTCCACATTTGGCATGTGAGTTTCAGCTAGGGGTGAGCATTACGGGTAACTAGTCGAGTAAGTACGGGTAAGGGTCGGGTACGTGTAGTATGGGTATCCGAAATCACTATCCGAAGCATATCCGTAATAATAAGGGTCGGGTAATGATGGGTAAAGGTCGGGTAATGGTCAAGTCGGGTAGTTAAAATCAATACTCGTTTAATACCCTAACTCGTATTATATCAAAAATAACTCGTTTAATTATTGTTATTAAATTGTTAAAATAATAGAATAATAATATAATGTTTTTTAGAATACTATCTCCTATAAATAACATTTATAAAACTAAAAATTAAAGTTACACTAAACATAAAAATAATAATCAATAACATATTTATCGGTTTTAAATTTTTTCTAAAACTAACATTTTTTGACAAAAAATGTTAATCTAACGAGTTAAATATTACTAATATTACTAAATTTATAGATTATTTTATTTTTTAGTTATGTGAACGGGTAATATGGGTACACATAAAATTACCCTTACCCGTTTAAAAAAAAATTTTCTACCCAAACAAGTAACTAGTATTATCCATACCCGACCTTTACCCGCTAGTTCAGATTAAATATAGGGCGAGTCGGTTACCAGACCTAAAAATGCTGAGGCCTAATTTCAGCTTCTCTTTTCGAAAAAACTAAAAGAGAATTCCAAGTTAAACTATGAGCCTAAATACTCCATGATTATTTGGGCAATGTAGTGGGCCTTAAAACTATTTCTAACACTATTAATGTACCCTTCTAAAATAAAAATTACTTGAAAACCAGGTTCTACAAAACATTAAAAATTTTAAGGAATTGGTTTTTTTTCTTTTGTCAGAAAAAGAATTTGTTTATGTTTTGAAAATGAAACTTTATAAGTCTATCTAGTCTCTTGAGTATGTATAATATTTACAATATAGGCTAGTTACTTACTTATTTGTTTGTGTATATAGGATAAAACAGGTGGTAAAAACAAATTATACCAATAAAAAATTGACTCATCAGTCCATAAGAAAAATCTATCTTATTAAAAGAGAAGACATAAACTTTTTTATGTGTTATTTTTTTAAAGTGAACATATTTTCAAAATTTTATTAAATGTATCTCATAAATTAAAATAACTCTAATTACTCATTTACATATTCCAACAAACATATTAGAATATTCTTTTCACTTAATCACTAACAAAATTGTAAATCAACACAATTTAAAATCATCAATTTTCAGCAAATTTAA
>OVAN01008462.1:0-18124 GCA_900406275.1 Anastatica hierochuntica | reverse complement strand
CAAAATCGTCGCTAAATTTCGTTGCTAAATCACCAGTTTCTTGTAGTGATAATAATATATACATAAAGGCTTAAGATTCCCTGGCTACTTGTAGACTAATTTGTAATTTTTTAGAAAGAATATGGTTAATGTTCTTTCGAATAAACAAATCAAGAAACTACAACTCTGATCTAGGAAAATTAAGAAGTTACCTTTTGAGCAACCATTGCCTATGTTTTGTAGGATGCCTCTTAAAGCTACCATAAGTCTTTAAGTTCTCATCATCTTTTGTGTTTATATTGTAAGAAACGTCGACAATCGCCGATAAACCATCTCCATGTTGCTTACAATATCTAAGAAACTTTACACTTTCAATTAGAACTAACTAACGAAGACGTCACTTGACACTTTACTTGCATCTATCACAAGAAAAAAAATCATGGATCGCCAATGTGGCCATATCTAAAACTTTTATAGTTCTTGAGGAACATAATCAGTTTTCTTCTTAGAAAAATTGAATCCGTGTCAAATCAGTTGCGAATGTTTGATTTAGTATTTGTTTACGTGCAGTTTGCTGTAGATATTGATTACCACCCCGTTAGCGTCGTATCTAACGGTGTATCCAAAGGAAAAATTGTCGTCGGCAGGTAGGTTTCTTTAGCTATTTTTTCGATATATTAGAACATGTCCAAAGGGAGATCCTTTTAGAGAGCTCTTAGCTTTTTTTAATTAAAAAAAAAATAAATAATGATTTTAAAGCTAAGGATCCATCTAAGGATCGGTCCTTAGAGAGTATATTAGCTTTTTTTTTGTCAGAACAATTTCATTTTCTGATCCGTTATGGATCCGTTTCAGATCCGTTTTTTTCGTATTTTGGTTTTTGGAAGTGTTACATATTCATTTACGATTTTTGAAGTTTCGAATCCGTTTCAGGTCTGTTTAAAATATCCCGATCCGAACTCAAAATAGCCGAAAATATCTGTTTCGGTTTTGTTTCGGTTCCATTTCAGATCCGTTTTTTTTGTTTTTCAGTTTTTGGAACGGTTACATATTCATTTACGATTTTTGAAGTTTCAGATCCGTTTTAGATCTGTTTAAAATATTCCGATCCGAACCCAAAATACCCGAAAATATCCGTTTCGGTTCCTTTCGGTTCCATTTCAGATCCGTTTTTTTTTTTGTTTTTCAGTTTTTGGAACCGTTACATATTCATTTACGATTATTGTATCTTTATATTTAATCATTCAATAAATAAAAATTTTATATTTAAATGTTTAAAATTTAATATTTTTTCTAAGGACTCCAAATGGAGTACACCATTGGACATATATTTTTCAATGAGATCCTTCACTATTCAAACAAAAACTAAACAAACAAAAAATATTAAAAAATTGTTAAGGACTCCAATGGTGGTTTCACACTATTAATAATTAGTTCTCACATTGGAATGACTGATAGATAAGCAAGTTTTATTGATATGCAGGTATTCTACTGGTGTTGGATTCACTGACGGTTTGTGTTTTATTGTAGCAAGTTCTATGAATCTTCCATATCAAAATTTATTCATAGCCAGTTCCATATGTATACAATCCTTATTGTTTTTTTTTTTCCCTTCAAATGATATTACAAGAGAATCAGTTTGGCAGAAGCCAAATTACATAAGAATGGCCAGCCCAAAAAATTTAAAGTTATAGAAACGAAAGAAACTAAAACAGAGCATTAATTTCTTCCTGGTGGAGCCATTGACGAGCCAGATATAACCTGAAATTCAGATTCAAAAATATGTTGAAGCCATTGAGGATAATCTGCTGCTACATATGATTGAATCCTTTCATCTCTAGTGACACTAAGCGCAATCAGATGAGCTCCTCGATTAGCCGATCGAGGTTCAAAAGACATGATCCATTGGTTGATTCTGGATAGATGAATCGACAATTCTGCGACTTCTGCAGTGAAAGCTGGCCATTTGGAAGGTTTATGGATAGCTTTTATCAAGTTACTGCATTCTGCGGCGAAGATAACATCTGAGATGTGGTGTGCTTTCATGCTCTCAATTGACCATAAGAGAGCTGCTTGTTGAACGTCATGGATTGAGTTCATTGACGAGAAACTCCTGCGGCTGTGAAACAAGACTTTGCCTTCTGCATTTCTCAAAACCCATGAAGCCCCTCCCAGCTTTCTTTTTTTATTCCAAGAAGCACCAACGTTGCATTTTGTCCATGGAAGTTTTGGTGGAATCCAGTTTTTGCGGTTTAGAGACAAGACCGGAGAATCCAACGCTTCTATTTCTTGATGAAGCTGTTGAGAGGTGAACCAAGAGGAAGCATCATCAGCTGCTAAGCGAGCCGAATCCTGTAAATCATAACGTTTTCTTCAATGCAAAATGCATTCCTATTTTTCCAAATTCTCCATAAGGTCGATGGAAAACGTCTTCGGATCTCTTCCGGTATATCTGTTATTTTTGCCGATTTGAAAACATAATCCATGTTGGAAAAGATTGAGGAGTGGCTGAAACCTCCTTGAGGAAAAGGGAAGCCCGAGAGTGCCCATGATTGCCGAGCTATTGTACATGTGAAGAGCACGTGATTAATAGACTCTGCTTCGGTGTCGCAAAACTGGCACGGTTTCTCAATCTTCACACCTCTTTTATTGAGACAATCCTTTTTGTTTAAGTAGGCCAGTTTCTTTCATTTGGTTTGTGTTGTTACATATGTTTATCATTAGCTACAGATTTTTTGACCCAATAGCTTCAAATTTGTTTTGTTACTCCAAATTTGTCAAGAGGTCACATATTTATTTTATAGTTGTCACAATATTCTTTTTTCTTTTGTTACTACATATTTTTTTTTGGGTGTAATTGTTACTACATATTTGTTTTACTATTGTTACAAATTTTTTTTTTATTGTTGTTAATTTATTACTAACCTGCAGATTTATGTTTAGTAATAACAAATATATTTTACAGTTGGTGCAAATTTGTTTTACAATTACTACATATTAGTTTGCTCCATGTAAAGTATTCAAGCAACGTCAAGTAATGTTCCTAGATTTTATTTTTTGCTGTTGAGATTTCTACTTAGTCCGATTTGTTTTAAAGTTTTCACATATATTTGTCTTGTTGTTTTTTTTTTGACACAAAAGATCATTCTATTACTCAAACTTGAGGTGGTGTGGCGAGTCACACCGAAATAGAATAACCCACAAAAGAAAAAATGTGCTGGTGCTGTCTAGCCAAACGAGCTAACAAATCCGCTTTCGAAACTAAAGCGCGTGGAACATACGAAACCTTGAATCCCTGGAAAGCAGTCTTCATCTTCTCTAGCTCCTGAAGCTCCGTCGCAAAGTCCGGCCATTCTGTCGGATTTGAAAGCATGCAAATGACGTCCTGATTGTCTGTCCCAAACTCCTGAATATCAGAATGGGCTGCTACACTCTGCATCGCCCATAATAATGCCTCCAGCTCTGAGTGGAGCGATGATAACCTCCGGACCTGGTTACGCGACCCCATCCAAGTGCAGACACCATCCGCCCCAACAAGGGACCACCCCAGTCCGCTGTGACTGTCCGTCGACTTCCAGGATCCATCCACCAAGCAAATATTCCGCAAAAATACGGCTTGCGGCCGTGCATGATCAGGTTCCAACATAGATTGAGCGTCCTCCGCTGTAGCTGCAACCCAAACAAATATTTTTCTTGTTGCTTATTTGTATATATTTAGTTATTGTTATAGCTATATAGATTTTTTTGTAAGACCAATTACTTTACAATTATGACATATTATTAATGATGTTAAACTCATCTAGACTATCTTTTTTTTTACTAAATAAGAATAAAAAATTTGTATTATTTTATCTATTTTTGGTAAATAAGAACAGTAATTTTGTATTTTCACTCGAAATAATTTGCATAATAGTTGACATTCAATATCTTGAAAATTCTAAACAAGTGTTATAAAACCACTTTGTCAATCAATAATTTGCATATGTAATCCGATTGGTGACCGCGGTTTTGATAATGCGAAAAAGACGGATTTAAACTGCGGCGCGGTTCAACTGCGGTACGTGCGGAATGCGGGACAAGTACGGTTTCTGTAGAAAAAGCGGTACAGAATAATGTTTGATTGGTGAAAAACAATTTACGATACAGAGTAAATGTGTTGATGGTGAAAAAAGACTAGCTGTGCGGATTGTGAATAATATAAAATATATTTATTTGTACAATTAATGTAATTAAATGAAATAATATATTTATTTTGTTTTAATAAAATAGTTCACAAAAAGAAATAATCTAAAATACAAAAAAAATTATTAACTCAAGTAAAATATTAAATAATATGAAACAAAATTATTTTTTATTTTGAATAAAATTTTATTATTTGATTAAATTTACATATACATCTTAATTTTGAAACTCTTGAACTAAAATATCCCGTTATTAATCAATAAAATAAAATAAGTAGTGTTATCAAAATTTTAATTTAATTTAAAATTTTATGTATAAAAAGGCATATAAGTGAAAGAAAAAAAACAAAAAGAAAAAGAAAACACAAAAACGCAGCTGAAACACTACAAGTATGGTGCGTTATTACTGTTACGTACGGTTTATACGTTTTCTTCATGAACGAAAACCGCAATTGCAACTTTTTGAAAAAGTAAATTACGCACCGTCTTCTACAAACATTTGCTGATTGGCGACAATTAGATGGGCCCCATAGAAACCGTCCCATTTTTGAGAAATACGCAGCTCCCATTCACTCACTAAGACTATAAATTTTTTTAAAAAAATATGAGTCATGCAATGGTTTTTTGGAAAACTCGAATATTGTGTTTACTTTATTAATGAATTTTCGGAGGGTTTGATGTAATGATTTTGGTATTTAGATCTTTGTCTTTGATTAGGTAAGTTTTCGATTTTTGTGTCACAAAATTGTTCTTACTCAAGATTAATTTTAGTTCTTTAGTAGGTTTGATTTCAAATTGCTGCAAATTTTAAGAGGCTAGAAATTTCTTAGTCAATGAATATTTCTGTGATTCCTTATATTTTTAAACTACGATTGGCTACATACTTTTCGTATTTTCCACAAATTTATATAAGTACTTTTGTAGATTTTTTTTGAAATGGATACAATTTTAAAGAGGCTACAAATTTCTTTTCACTGATTGTAGTTTTTTTTGGACTGCAGACTTTTTAAATTGTAATACTATAGACTACAAAATTTCATTATGCAACAACAGACTTATTAGCACGTATTTTTTTGTCTGCAAATTTGTTTGTTAGATTTACGGCATGATCTCATCTACCAACATCCGCAGATAACCAACATATGATCCTATACCTCGTAGTGCAAAGATTAACAACACTCACATAACTAGTTTGCAGTAAAATTTATTTAGTTATTGCGTAGTTATGTTTATGGTATCGAAGATATTTGTCGCAGATTTTTAGACACCATTTTTGTATGTTGTCGCATATTTTTAGACCTCATTTTGTTTGTTCTTACAGATTTATTAACATCGTTATATTCGTCCTCGTAGAATTTAGATGCTCCACTTGTAACTTGAATTTGATGGGCCTCTATGTCTTGTATATTTCGAAACTTAGTATAGTCCACATAGCTTTGTTATTATGAAATGTAATCGAATGTGAGAAAATGGATTTGGTGAAAAGAAAATAAATATGCGGTCACGTCTTAAGTATCTGGAAGTAGTAAACAAATTTACCACCTCTCTAAAAATAATATGTGACGTACCAAGGAAAAAAAGTTGCGAATTTATCCAACGGCTAAGTAGCTGAAGTCTTCATCTCATAGATTTTTCTGTCATAGTCGTTACAATAATCGAATACAGAATCTTCTTTGTCGCCACTCTCTTCACTTTTTCTTCCAAATTTTTGATTCAATCTATGTTGTCAACTCCATTGTTTTTTTGTAAGATTCACAACTTAATTGTTATCATCAATGTCATCATCTTCCACTCGATTCTACTTTCCAACAACTTTGTCCTTCACTTCCATCCGCAAACTAAGAGTATATATTTCTGAAGGGTTTTCTTAGAGAAAATGTAGCTCACCTTAAGGTCAACAATTCTCTTATCAAACTCATAATCCTCATACATCATTCGAACAAAATCATTATAACATGTGTAACCATTGCCTTGCAAGACTCGACAACCTCTTGAATTGTCAACGACGAAATCCTTCTATGATTTTCGAGCATCCACTTCCCACAAACAAGTATAATATGCTCTATGAATCTTTTTTTCATTGAATCTCTAGAGTAGAAAAGCAAAGGAAAAAAGATGAAAGAAGAGAAAAAACGAAAGTGATGTAGAAATTGAGATTGAAGAAAATAAAATGAGAGAACAAAACCATAGAACGATGAATTATAAGATGGGGAAAATCTATAAGAATGAACCAGAAGTCCATGTCATTTATTGTAATTTAAGGTATTTTTGACCTAAAACATCACTTAACCAAAAAATCTGCTAAGCAATAAATAAAATCTGAAACAGTTTTAATATATATGCGATAACAAATCTGAAACTAAAGATGTTTAATAAACCTGTCACAATAAGTCTGAAACAAAGGGAAAAAAAACTTTTGTTTCACTCTAGTAAGAGATAAGTCTGCGATGACCGGAGATCCATAAATTTGCAACCAAATTAAAAAAAAACCGTACGACGATTAATAAATCTATGATAACATATAATAAATCTGCTACCAATACATGATAAACTAATTATTATATTTTCTAAAGAAATTGCTGCCAGATCGCAGATTTTCGTTGCCAAAAATAATTCAGTATGTTCATGAATTAAAATCTGCGACATTTTTGAGAAGTAAATATGTATACAAATAAATATACGGTAATTGGCAAAAAGTCTGCAACAATTATTAAGTCAGCAGTCATCGCACAAAGTCTGCAAACTATTTTTTCCCAAAAATAGATAGTGCAAAAATAACTCTACCATAACTTTGTTAAAAATTCTGCCATGAAAATTAAATTTGTAACTCAAAACTAAATCTTCGGTTATAAAAAGTATCTGCAACCTCATGACTAATACAAGTTTGCGGATAAAAAACAAATATGCAATCACATATTTGTTAAAATTTGTAAAATGAAGTGCTATTTTTTGAAAAAAATCATTTTTTTTCCTAAAAAGGGAAATTTCGTTTTTGGCGCCAAAAATAAGAGTGGCAAATCGGTAAATAAATTTTTTCTATCAAATGGTTATCATGGCACTTTAGGTATGGTAACCAGAATAACTCTTAAAATCTTTCATGCTAATCTAGTAATTATTGGTTTTTCCGTTGTTATTACAATTATCATCCCTATATATTAAATTAAGAAACTAACTGACTAATTTATCTTTTTTGGCGGAGTCCTCTGAGAACCCATGAACCGTCTCGTTACGCTCTTTTTCCATGGTTTTTATGGCTATTATGGAAAGCAAGAAATCATAAAGTTTTCCAAGGGGTACAGATGGATGTAGAGGAGATCCAAAAGAATGTTGAAACAAATTTAGCAGCTTGGGAGGAAGCGCAAATTCTCGTCCATAATGACGAAGAACAACCACCAGTGGAACCTCAATCGACAAGTTTAACTTTTCTAATAGATGGCTCTTGGACACAATCAGATCCCACCTCTGGCCTTGGGTGGATTTGCTCAGATAGAGATAATACGGTAATCTTGCTGGGTGCAAAAGGTCAACGTCAGAGTCTCACATCGCTTCACTCAGAAATGGAAGCTTTATTATGGGCGATGACAGAAGTACATGACCGAAGAATAGATTGTCAGACCTTCCAGACAGACTGTGCGGAGCTTATAAGCATCTTTCAAGATCCAGATGGTTGGCCAGCCCTATATACGCTGATTCAGGATTTCCAGCTTCTTCATGGTCTTTTTCCAGCCTTCAGCTTGGTTCATATTCCGCGGTCTTTGAACACACAAGCATATAGTCTAGCCCGAGGCTCACGCTTTAAATTTTCAGAATTTACTTATGTAGACTCTTATCCAGTGAATTGGATAGCCAATTTGGGGGACTATATCTAATTAATGTTTGGTTGACAAAAAAAACTGACTAATTTATTTGACAAAGACCAAGCAATCCTTGTGATGGCTCTCTCTTTTTAGTTCTTTATTTTTTTTGTTTCCTATATAATTTTCTATTATTTTTTTATTTTTTGAATTATTTTATAATTCTTCAAAGCCCCTTCAAACTTCAAATGAATCAAAAAATTCTTATAAAAATTGAAAAAAAATTGAAATACACAAAAAATTAGATTTTTCTTCTATAGATGTATTTTGAATTTTCGAAAAGGATTCATATTTTATAAATAATCACAAATGAAAAAGAAATCATAAGAAGTTCCAACAATATGTAAACTAGTCAAACTATTCTATCGACAAATGATATAGTTAGACTATTTTTCTAAAAATAACAACTATCATATATGTAAATACAAACTCAAGAAAATTTGAAAGGCACCGGTAAATTACTAATTAAATGTAAAAATTCACATAATCACACAATTTATAAACAATATAGAAAACTAAAATGGGAAATGTAGAGTTTCACATTGAAAGTGAAATGATCAGACTATTTAAATATATTATTTCTGTTTTCGCATTCAGGTCAATGTCTAAAAATTCAATAATTAGAAATATAGAGAATGCAATGTGATTATACATATTGGATAATAAACTTATAATATTAAATAAAATATGAAATTTTAAATAATAATGGAGTTAGTTAACTATAAAAGAAGGAATAACTATTGGAAGGGTGATGTACACAATACATATATAATACAAGACTAATTAATTGGAATTTATGAATTAATTATATATTTCAGAATAAGTAGGTTCAAAGATTTGAGAATAGAAAATACAAAAGAAAAAATTTAGAGCTAAAAATAAAATATGGTTATGATATATTTGAAATAATCAGATTATTTTGTAGACTATTTGGCGCGTGTGTCGTTTTAGGTTACCAAAAAAAAAGTAAAAGAAAATAAAATATAATTGTCAAAAAGAGAAAATGGAAAGAATGATAAATAATATGCCTTTTATTCACTAGTTAGTTTGTTAATTAGAGTTTTTTGGTATACATCCTAAATTTCCTACATGAAACCTGCAAATACAAATTTGAGTTAGTTTTCAAAGATTTTTAAATTTACATCATTCCAAAATTTGACGAGAATGTGTATTAGATGTTTATGAACATTGAAACGACAATGGTTATAGAAGGATTATTATATACTAAATATAAGGTTTTTCGAATGTATTTTAGTTTTCTTTTTTTTTGCACTTTTTGTTGTGTTGGAAAACTAACTTGGAAAAGATAATACATTTACTAGATACAAAAAATCATTTTTTCACTTTTTATTATATGGTAAATCTTGATTTTATTAATAATGAAAATCCAAATACAGTAGCAATTAGAATTGTATAATCTCATATTTAGAGTTGTTAGAGGAACATTTACAAGACAATGCAAGTTATTTAAAAATTTTGGAAACATAAAATCTTAACTCTATATATATGAAATTTAACATATTTGGATAAAAAAAAAGTAAAATCTATTAGTTCTCTTGACAAGTTACATGACCATAATTACGTAAATAAGTTAGTATAATAGTTGTTATTATTCCTGAAAGAATCGTAACTTATAAAATTCTTGTACAACAAATGCGACAAACATATGAACGTCTTTAAAATTATAAATAGGATAAGTTAAATAAATATCAAAAGGTCTGTAAATTTTATGAATGAATAACATTTATCTGTCATCAAATTTAGAATTATTTCATGCTCGTACAGGGTGCGGACCAGTTAGCTAGTATATTATGAAGATAGAAGTGAAAGAAATTTACTTTGAATTTTTTTGACTTTTCTTAATGAATAAATTTGAATTTTGATTACCTTTTATAAGATAAATAAATATATGACGTACATCCGAATGCTAATGAAAGTGATAACCGAACTATGAACTATAAAAATAAAGGTATCGATCAATTTTTGTCGATGCATAAGGTTCTTACATATTGTTATTAATAGAGTCCATGTACAATATGTATATATATATATATATAATTCTTTTTAAAAAAACGGTTACGGTTACAATTTTAAGGTTAATCTCTTGGCTAACCGACAGTTTAAATACGGTTACAGTTAACAAACGGTTACGGTTAAAAATTTCATTTAACCATAAGTAATATATTTTTACGGTTGATGGTTACAGTTGTAACCGTTTCATATGGTTATGGTCTGATTACAGTTTAAAAACGTAACGGTTACGGTTCGAAATACGGTTACAGTTAGTTTTTGGCTATGCCTATGATAGCATGATAGGTTAAGAGCGAACTCTTACCGTAAATATCACATGGGGAGAAAGCTACAACTAAAATATTCTAGAGAACTTTTTCTTTTTGAAGAATAGGCGAATATGTTTTTTTATTTTTTTTGTATTCAAAATTCACATAGTACCCGATAATCGAAATACCATGAAATAAAACTTGTTAGAGTATTTTTCTTTTTTAAATGTCAAATTACTAAACTTAAACTTTTATACTTTATATAAGTTACTTTTATAAATTTTATAAGTTATCTAAACAACTAAAGTTTGTTGGCTCACAATTTTGATAATAATTAGGTGAAAGAATATTCAAATATTCAAATGTTATTCATATTTAAAGATATTCATATTCATTAGATACATTTAAAAAATTAGACATAAAAAATGTTGTGTACTTCTCTTTTAATAGATAAGATTAGAGTTGAATTTGCGACGTACACAGTATATTTTTTATTATCCATATCCAAATTGATGCCGAATGAACCTAAGACAAATACTCGAACACATTTTGTTTCACGGTATTACTGGTATGATATATTACCCAAACCAAATCCAAACCCAAACGGGGGAAAATATCAAAATGTCTAAAAAACTCAAAATTTAAATCCAAACCTGAAACTCGAAATAACTGAAAAAATAAGAAAACTCTAAATCTAAACCCAAATCTAAAGCTCAAAATAACCAAAAAAATCCAAATATCTCAAACTCGAGAACGAACCCAAAACCCTAAAAATCCGAAAATTCCGAAAAAGTTTGGAAAAAACAGAAAAAATTCGAAAATACCGAACCCAAACCCAAAAAACCTACAGATACCCAAATTTGAGCTCGAGAAATTTTAGGTATATTGGGGTTTTCCTTAAATTACCAAACCCGATTCGAGCTAGAATAGACCCGACCTAAACCCGACCCAAAAATAACCGAATGGAGCTATACTTTAAGTATTTAAAAATCCGAATACGAATGGACCTGACTCAACACGAAACCCGACCTGAATACTCACTCATCCTATAAAATATATACATAAAAGTTAAAAGATACTCTTGTTGGATCAAACTCTAATTATATATATTCAATTATTTATCAATACTTGTATGCTAACAATTTAGCTATATAAATACTGATACTTGTACATTATAACATGTATAAAATATTATACATTATGAATATGATGTATGATGTATTGTTAACCGGATAATAATGAATGTTATAATTATTTTTAATGAGTCGTGAATAGGTTTAAACTTAAATAACAACTTTTTAAATAAATAAAAAATACTAAATTAATAGAGCAGATGTTATAATATGTGTATGTTAGCAAAAGGATGACTATTAATAGAGGAGATGTTATCTTAGCTTGGTTGCTGTTTATGCTAAATATGTTTTTGAAGTCATCTCTTTATCTGAAGTCATGTTTATTGATATTAACATGGGTTCTGCTTATTGTAGTGTCGTTCATTGATTTAAAGTAGGAGACTGAGTTTTGAAGAGAAGAAAACGAAGGTGAGCACCTGTTCACATCACAAGCATTTTGCTTTATTATAATATACACAATTGGCATTATACATGTAGTTTTGCTTTAAAAAGAGTAATTTCTCTTGTGGTCTCTAGAATCTTATGATTTTTGTAACTATGTTACTTCATGTGTTATAATGTTTTCTACTAATGAAAAATGTCCTCCAAGTGGTGGTGGTGGTGGTGAACAATCATCAACAAATGCATCTCATTCTGGAATTTTAGTAAGTTCTTCTTACCATTTAGTAACTAAGGATTAATTTGTAGTAAAAAAAGATAAGAATGGTGAAGAACGAGCATATTGTAGGAAATGTCCAAAGAACTATTTGTGGATGCCAAGTAGCGGAACATCTAATTTGAAACGTCATTATGAGAAATGTTCGAAAAGTGTGGATGTTGAAAGAAAAGTAGCGAACTTCGATGATAAAGTAGCTAGGGAAAAGTTCAGTCGAGTGATTATTAGACATAATCTACCTTTCCTTTGTGTTGAATATGAGGAGCTTAGGGAGTACCTTAGTTATTTGAACCCAAATTATAAGTGTTATACTAGAAACACTGCTGCTGGTGATGTGGTTAAAACATGGGAGAAGGAAAAACAAAAATTGAAGTCTGACTTAGAAAAGATCCCTAGTAGGGTATGTTAGACTTCAGATTATTGGACAACAATCTCTGGAGATGGATATCTAGTTTTGACCGCACACTATGTTGATAAAAGTGGATATTACACAACAAGATTTTGTCTTTCTGTGATATGCTTCCTCCACATACTGGTGAAGCTTTAGCTAGTAAAATCCATGAATGCTTGAAAGAGTTGGGAATAGAAAAAAGTATTCACCTTAACTTTGGATAATGCTATAGCAAATAACAATATGCAAGACATATTGAAAGACCGATTGAATTTAGATGATCATCTTCTGTGCAAAGGGGAATTGTTTGCATGTACGGTGTCGTGCACACATTCTAAACCTCATTGTACAAGATGGTTTAGTAGTCATTAGTGATGCATTGGCAAAAATTAGAGATACTGTGAAATATGTCAAATGTTCAACATCTAGAAAGATTGCACTTTCGGAATGTGTAGAAGACGATGATGAAGTTGTTATGTCATTGGATGTTCAAAATAGATGGAACTCAACTTACTTGATGCTTGAGAAATCGTTGAAGTATGGGCGTACTTTGAATAGGTTTAAAGTGGTTGACAAAAACTACAAGCATTGTCCATCAAATCAAGATTGGAAGAGGGCATAAACTATCTATGAGATTTTGATTCCTTTTTACAGTATTACCACTTTAATGTATGGAAGAAGTTATTCAACATCTAACTTATATTTTAGACATATTTGGAAGATTCAATGTTTGCTGGAAGTGAATAGGAACAACGAAAACAGTGTTATTTGAGACATGATTTCTAAGATGAAAATGAAATTCGATAAGTATTGGGAGCAATATAGTGTTATTCTTGCAATGGGGGTTGTTTTGGATCCTAGGATGAAATTCAAACTTTTGAAGTGTTGTTATGATGAGCTTGACCCGTTCACTTCACAAAGAAAAATAGATCACTTCGAGAGTGAGCTTTGCAAACTTTTTGAAGAATATAAAAGGAAATTTCCTTTGACTCCAGTTGTAAGCTCTACCAGAGAATACTCTCGTGTTTATGGACAAAGAAGAGGGGACTTAGGCGTGCAAGATGTAAGTTTGTAGTTGAGATGATTTTACTTTTATTTGTTTTCTTAGATCATAACATATTTTCAAATGATACAGGACTTGTTTGACTTAGATGATGTTCCAGACAATATGGAAGAAGGAAAGTCGGCTTTGGATATATATTTAGAGGATCGAAAGTTAGAGATAAGAAATCATCCAAATCTGAATGTTTTGCAGTATTGGAAAGAAAATAAACATCGTTTTGGTGCGCTTGCATACATGGTTAAGGACGTGCTCAGCATTCCCATCACCATTGTGGCTTCCGAATCTTCTTTTAGTATTGGATCTCATGTGCTAAACAAATATCGAAGTCAACTTCTTCCTAGTACTGTTCAAGCTCTGCTTTGTACTCGTTCTTGGATATTTGGTTACACGATTGACGATAAAGGTATAACACTTTTATTTATCATACTTGGGTTGGTTTACTTTATACATTATTGATATTTTCTTGTATGTGGTGTATATGAAAGCAAGACTGTTATTATTCGGTCGAGTCTAAATGACTCCTAACAACATAAAGACAATGAGAAAGACTATTAAATTTGCAAATGTAAGTTTATTTTCAAATGATTTCTTTTTGAGTATTTATTTCAAAAAGACAGGTCGAACAAGTGTTGTTTACATTTCAAAAACACAGGTCCAACAGGTATTAGTTGAGCTTTGGAAATCATTTCTTTTCTCAGCATACGTATCTCTTCCTCTTCGATCATTTGTTAAAATATAGTTCGATTTAGTAACACGGTTTAACTTTGAGAGTTTTTCTTAAATCGGAGTAAATCGAGTTCAGTATATATAATCTCACGGTTGGAGGTTAAACCAACCGATGCCCATTTTATAGAAGCTGAATGAATAAGTGTATTTCATTAAGAATAATAGCAGAGGATACAAAGGCTTATATACAACTCTTACGTAATCTTAGAAGTTCAGATATTAGTAAATCTATACAACCATAAGAATATATTCACAGATTGTGATTGTTATTAAGTTGAGATCTTATAACTTCCTATACGCCCCCGCAAGATGAGCCTCCGGAGGAGAGCCCAATCTTGGCATTGAGAAGATGTAGCCGCGGACGAGACAAGGGCTTTGTCAACGCATCAGCTAGTTGATCGGTAGTAGAGACGTGAGATACTCGAAGAAAACCACATTGGACTAACTGACGAATGAAGTGATAATCCAAAGCTACGTGCTTCATTCAAGAGTTGAAGACAGGATTAGCTGCAAGATATGTAACACCAACATTGTCGCAATATATTACCGGTTGAGTTTTAGACTCGATGCCTAACTCGTGCATGAGATGACTAACCCACAAAATTTCAGCTGCAGTGTCAGCAACAACACAATATTCAGCTTCCGTAGATGATCGAGCTACAGTTCTTTGCTTCTTCGAGGACCATACAATAGGATGAGAACCCAAGTAAACAATATACCCACCTGTAGAAGTGTAATCGTCCTTGTTGCCAGCCCAATCGGCGTCGGAAAAGGCATGAAGACGGGGCTGATTATGACGAGATAGAAAGATGCCTTGGTCACGAGTTCCGGAGAGATAACGAAGTACTCTTTTTGCGGCCTGCCAATGAAGATCTGTGGGTTTGTGCATGAACTGAGATAATTTGTTAACAGCATACGCCACATCCGGGCGAGTGAGTTGTAGATACTGCAGGCTGCCCACTAGCTTACGGTAGTCAGTACCATCAACCAATTCAGTACAAGTGGTAAGCGTAAGTGTTGTATTCGGAGCCATAGGAGTAGCGACAGGGTTCGCATCTTGCATATGCAGCTTGGCCAAGAGATCGGTAATATACTTTTGTTGAGTGAGTCTTAGACCAGCAGGGGTTCGAGTTGCCTCAACTCTTAAGAAATAACTCAGCTCGCTTAAGTCCTTTAACGAGAATTTGTTTCCCAATAGAGTAATAAATTCTTCAACCTTGGCAGAGTTGCTCCCACTGATGAGAATGTCATCAGCATACACTAAGATATATATCTGAATTCCATCATAGTTAAGAATAAATAATGACGTATCAGACTGAGAATTAAGGAAACCTGAAGAAATGAGAAATTGTCGCAGCTCCATGTACCAGGCACGCGGTGCTTGTTCCAAGCTATAGATTGCTTTGTGAAGCTTACAGACATAATCTGGATTATCCTTATCAATAAATACTGGTGGCTGAACCATATATACGTCATCTTCGAGTTTACCTTGTTAGGAGGCATGATTAACATCAAGTTGTCGAATTACCCAATCATTTGACACAACTTCACCGAGGACTAGCTGAATAGTGCCTGGTTTAATAACTGGACTGAACGTTTCGTGATAATCGAGCCCTGGTCTTTGATGAAAACCCTTAGCCACCAATCTCGCTTTGAACCGTTCAACTTCACCGTTTGCTTTTCGCTTGATACGAAAGATCCAGCGACAACCTACAGGATTGTATGAAGGATGCGGAGGCACTAACGACCAGGTGAAGTTGCGTACTTGAGCATCAAATTCTTCTCCACAGGCACCACGCTAGCAAGGATCTTTAAGCGCAATCGCAATCGAGGTCGGTTCAACCTCAGAGAGACTCACAGACATGGCGTACTTCTTATTAGGTTTACTGATATTGTTTTTAGAGCGTGTTACCATTGGATGAGCTGAACCAGATGTAGATTGCGGCAAAGAGGAAGACAATGAAGCTTCATTAGTGATCTGTGTGGTGTCTTGTGGGCTTGAAACCAAACTATTTCCTGAAGGCCCAATAGGTGAGTGTTGTGATCCAACAGAAGTGATATGAGGCCAAATGGAATTATTTATATTTGTATTGACTGTTGTCAACAAAGAAGGCAAAGTTGAATTAATTACCTGTTCTGAATTTGTCGGTGAAGAAACAGCACACGGTGGCGGCGTGAGAGAGGGAGCAGCGAGAGACTGATCTGCGAGTGATACAATAGATGGACACCAGTTTGGACTTGAATGAAAGATAGCAGAAGAGGATTCATGGTTTTGAAGTTTTTGAAAGGGAAATTGAGCTTCATAAAACTGGACATGACGCGAGACAAAAATGCGTTGAGAGTGAGGTTCATGACAGAGAAAGGCACTTTGTGTTGATGAATAACCAAGGAAAACACAAGGCCGAAAACGAGACTCAAGTTTATGATCAGTATAAGGCCGTAGCCAAGGATAACATAAACAACCAAAGACTTTGAGTTTAGAGTAGTTAGGATTCTCACCAAAAAGTTTAAAGAACGGAGATTGATTTGTCAAAGTAGGAGTCGGGAGACGATTGATCAGGTACACAGCCGCAGATAAGGCATATGTCCAATACGATTGAGGCATGGAGGCTTGAGAAAGCAACGCAAGGTCGGTCTCGACAATATGTCTGTTTCGTCTCTCGGAGAAACCGTTATGTTGAGGTGTGTGAGATGGGATGGTGAGATGAGAGATATCATTCCTAGAGAGATAATCGGCCATTGCAATGTATTCACCTCCATTGTCTGAGTAAAGAGTACTGATGTTTGTATTGAAACGTTTCTCAACTAATGCCTTGAAACGAATAAAAACTTCTTTAACATCAGACTTTCATTTTAGAGGATAAAGCCAAACATAATGAGTGTAATGATCAACCAAGATCAAATAATACTTAAAACCATCAATAGATGTTATTGGTGATGTCCAAACATCAGTGAAAATAATTTGAAGAGGAGAGGACGAAGTAAGAAGAAGAAGAATATATATATATATATTAAGAGATCCTAGAATCTAGTATCGCTCTGATACCATATAGAAGCTGAGTGAATAAGTGTTTTTCATTAAGAATAATAGCAGAGGATACAAAGGCTTATATACAACTCTTACGTAATCTTAGAAGTTCAGATATTAGTAAATCTATACAACCATAAGAATATATTCACAGATTGTGATTGTTATTAAGTTGAGATCTTATAACTTCCTATACATTTGACTTGAATGTTAAATGGGTAATGGATTAACCCAATCCATTTACTAAATGGATTGGGTTAATCCATTACCAATTTAAAATAATAGGTTGATGGTTTTAATAGGTTGACTCATCATAAACATTATATTGCCTATATATTTTTACATACTTTTAATAAATTTTTATAAAGAAAACTGTCTAAATAAAATAATTTATTTCTTATATTTTACTTTAAAATTAATTATTGATTCAGTGAATTAATTAAAATATGCAAAAATTATAAATGTGAATAAAATGTTTTCAAATGAATAAGAAGTTAAAGAACTAATGTCAAAATAAGTGAATAACATAATAACAAAATAACATGGACTGACACCTCTATACACTACCATAATATCTAAATTATTTTATTTAAAAGAATTCTCTAGAACTTTTAAAGGAGATGGTTGGATATCAAGACATTTCTAGAGAAATTCTAGAACTTGAGTTTAATTTTGGATTTGGTCTAGTAGAAAATTATTAAAAAAATAAGCCAAAATTTATGCTTAACCCAAAATTAAACTTAACCCAAAATCAAGTTTAACTCTATTACATTCATCACATGCTAATTGATGGATCTAGAATCCACACAGAATATGGGGTGCAAGATTTGTCGGA
>OVAN01008461.1:179-18127 GCA_900406275.1 Anastatica hierochuntica | reverse complement strand
TGGCTCCTAGTGTGAGGCCTGTTCATGCACCTGAAAGCACACAAACAAGAACAAAATAAAGANTTAAACAAAGAAAATAAAATGCCTTAGACACGCGATGATCCTAAGTTCTTAGACGACTTATTGGTCCCTGGCAGTGGCGCCAGAAAACTTGATGGCTCAAGTTTTCACCCAAGAAATCACTGCAAGCATACAGTTAAGCACGTTGTAGTGGTTTGGGTATCGAATCCACAAGGACTAATGTCGTACAAAGAGTTATCAGATCAAATACGGGCTAAGGCGAAAAAGAAAGTTTGGTAAAAAGATGCTAAATTCAAAATGAAGAAGCAAGAAAGCAAGCAAGCAATAACGGTTGTCAATCAATCAGAGAAAAACGCTGGGCACAGGGTGTTCTCAGGGAAATCATTTCATCAGGATTGTAGATTGCTAACGGGGAGACAATTAAGATCCGTCTGAGCTCAATTCATAGGATTATAATTAACCTACTGTCGCAACGTTAATTATCTATGCTTAAGGGTCCTAGGCACTAACTTTCGTTGAGTTTCAAATCTTAAACATGCATTCTAAACAAGATTGATTTGCTCACAAAGGGCAGTAACATAACCTGTTGTTGGTTAAAGACACTTTGCCCATTTAATCTCAATTTCAGGCATTCAAGTAATCACTTCTGGTGTATTGAATAACCTAATATCATGAATTAGGTGATCAATCCAATTCAAGCATTAAACACAGAGATGAACGAAGATCAATAGATAAATCCCCAAACAAACAACCTAACAATCACTGAATCATGAAATACCCTATGAGAAACCCAAACCCAACTAGAAAACTACTCACTCATGGAAATCAAAACAACACAAGATGAATTTGATGGAAACATTATGTATTGAATGAATAAAACAAAGAGTAGAGTTTAAAATTCTTCTCCAACAAAGTACAGAAGAATCGAATCTCTCTCAAGGATTACAAAGCTCAAAAGTCTCTTCTCAAACTCGAAAATATAGCATCCACTGGAACAGAAAATCGAGTCTAGGTCATAAGGTATGAAACTCGGTTCAAAATAACTTCGGTTTGCGTCTTCAGAATCTGGTCCGAAATCGGGACAAGGATCGATCGATCCATGTCCCTTCACAGGACAAGGATCGATCGATCCTTGTCCTACTGTGTGGACATTTCTTCAGTCTTTCTTGAGACTTCCTTTGGCGCTTGAATTCCATTCCAAAGGCATTCTTTTAGTCCATTCAAGCTCTATTCATGTAAAAACATCAAAGAACACATAACCGCGCAAAAACGATCCAAATACATACTAAAAACCAGAAATCTCGTATAAAAACCGTAGTGAAAACCGATAAAATATGAATACATCATCGCTCACGAGCATCATTTCTTTTACGATATTGAATAACACTTCCAACAGCCTCTCTCATTTCGTCATGGTGGTTCATACCCATTTTTTTGCTCCATAGAAGTTGAGGACTCCTTGAAGCATTCTACTGCCTTAAAGAATGATTAACTCACCTCTTGTTGAAAATCCGAAATTCTTCTTCTCATTGCTCAAATCTCTTCTTCTCATTGCTCAAATCTCTTCTTCTGGTAAAAGTTTTTTAAGAAGGCTCTCGTGCATTGATCCCATGTAGTGATTGATCTAGGAGCAAGAGACTTTAACCGCTTCTTGGCATTCAAAACTAGAGAGAATGAGAACAACTTGCACTTCAAATAGTTGTAGAAAAATCCATTGGATCTTCTTATGCTGGAAATTTCTTCGATCCTCTCAATATAATGCATGGGTTCTTCTTCAGCTAAACAACAAAACTGATGTTTATCAGTCCAAGATATGAATTCATGGCTGATATTAAACACTCCTTGACTCCCATTGGTGTAAGAAGCACTCGGTGAATCGAATTCTCCGATTGTTTGATGTTGAAACTCCATTTCGATTTTCCTGGAAAATCAAAAGAAAAGAAATTATGTAATACTTGCTTCCCTTGATTTCTCACAAGAAGTAATAGAACGAACAAAAAGTAAACAAAAATAAAAAAATGAAAAACAAAAAAGCTTTAGACTAAATCCTAACCTGAAACTCATAGGTAATTGAATTGGTCCCCGACAACGGTGCTAAAAACTTGATGTGCTCAAAGTTTTACCCTGAGAAATATCACAATGCTGCAAGTGCATAGTGGTATGGTAGTACTTAGGGATCAAATTCATAAGGACCAAAACCACACTACGAGTTTATAAAAATCGAATTAAGTTAAAGCGAGAATAATGGTTTTTGCTTTATTGGATTGTAAGACACGAAATTTAAACTAAATAAACTAAAAACAAGAAGTAACAATATCAAAATATCAATAAGAGAAAGCATTGACATTGGGGAAATCTCAGGTTATCAAGGATCGACTAAAATGAATAAGAAGACCAATAAATTCAATAGGTAAGTCCTAGTGAATAAACAAGCATAAAGTTCAGATTCAACAGTTCACAAAAGCTCGGCAAAATCATTCCCATGAATACCAAGATTTTTGGTCATCCAGATTAGTCAAGCCAATTTAGCAACACTTTTGGTGAGTAAATCAGTCCAAAACGACAGTAGATAGATGGTCAATCAAGCAATAATCATCAAATAAGAATCAAGATAAAGAAGCCTAAGAAAATCATCAAATTTAACAACCTAACAATCAATCCATGAATCAATTTGAAAACCCCTAAACCAAATGGATAAATACTCAACACTCATCATAACAGTAGGTATACACGAGATATAAGTAGAAAAATTCAATTGATTAAGAACTAAAAGGTTTAGAAACTTAACAATATCGATTGCAAAGCGATATCTTCTTCTTAGAATCTCTTGAGATCCAAATCTCTAGAAGAAACAAGTATGACACGAGTTTTGTCCCTCATAGGTCTATTCTATCTCTAAAATCCAAGGCTCCCCCCTCACAAAAGCTAAAAATATGTATTTATAGGGTTAGGTTATAAAAGGTTGATTTAGGTCTAGTTTGCGGCCGAAACATGTTTCCACTGCTCGGGAGCACTTATTTGGCACAGGCCGGTGGGAAATGTTTGTCTCCCAATGGGAAGTAAGTTGGGCTCGGCTGGTATTGTCCTTTTGTCCTAGGCCAGTGGTGAGCTCCATCTTACGTGCACTTCACTATCAGACAAGACATATCAACCTTCAGTAAATTAGGTGTATCTTTTGATCTACTTATCCAAATGCCTTGAAACCAACATCATTGGAAAGATCACTAGAAATTGTAGTTTTTGACTTATTGTTATCAAAATATATCGAAGGGAATGACTGCATCTGAGATGATCTTTCGGATACATGAAAATTATCCAGAAACTGACTTTTGCTCCAAATGGCTTCAAATTGCTCCAAAATGAATTGCTTGACCTGAAATGACTCTAAACACTACAAATACAAGAAAAATAGCATTAGTGATAAAGAAAAGCATAAAAATATCCAAAAATGAATAAAAATCCAAGGTAAAAACAAGTAAAACACAGTTTATCACCAAACAATAAAGCAAAGAAGATTCATGTTCTAATATAATAACATTAGTGAGAGGAAAACACAAAGATATTTATACAAAGCATAGTACAACGTATAAGTTCATGCATTGTGACCAGTTGTGAAGACCTTGCTTTCAGTTCGTTCCAATTCTTAGTGCCTGATGAACATTAAATAATTATACAAAGTATATAAAATATTTGGAAAATATTCAATGATAATAAAACTTATTATAACTTCTAAGCAGTTTGAACATGTATATAACTTCTGTACCTTTCGTGGTTACCTTTTTTCTTCATTGCAATTTCAAGAGCATATTTGTATCTTGATTTTTTCTTTCTCCGAGGAACAACTTTCATAAAAGGAGGAATAAATTTCTTATCTTATAGATGGATGGAGAGAAGAAACTCATCATTTTTGGGGTAAATATTATACGCCGCATACATGTGTCTCTTGATGTAGTTAGGATCCACTACCATATTCATATGCATATTCAAAGCGGTCATAGCTGTCGTCGCATGTTTGCATGGTATTTTCAAGATATCAAACCCCCCCCCCCCACAACCACATTTACGTTGTAGTGGATCAATTATGCAATCGCGCTTACCTTCGGTCACGTCGAAAGTTGACATACTTATATGATGCACGATTAATTTACCCGCCTCCACCAAACGTTGATGCAATAAAAATTCAACGGCTCGAGTATTGTGTGTCTCTAATTGCAAAGCTTCTTCTCGTCTTTCACAAAACCACTTGCCTAACTTCACCTGTATGTTCTCCAAAAAAATGTGATCAGAAACACTAGTAGAAATAAATGGTATAATCACGTTTTTGTCACGAAAAAAATGTGGCTATATGATCGTTACTTTTTTCCGTGGCTAAAATCGTGGCAAAATCATTCATATAGCCACGATTAGCCACGAAAAAAAAAGTCACGATCCTATAGTCACGATTTTGTCACGAAATCTGCCGTGACTATAGCAGTTTTTTTTACTAGTGAAAATCTCGTGCTTCTTTGACTGCGAAATTGATGGACTCGACAATTTTGCTTGTCTTGATGTTATACCTATCATCTTGGAAGTAAACATGTGACCATTTCTGCACGTCAGCTTTCACTAGATAAGCTGCAAAGTTACCATTTTGCTTCCCAATCTCGTCCGTTTATCGGTTGAAATCGTAGGGTGTATATGCACAAGCCGCTCCTTTCACCAAGTGAAGTAAATTCCCACCCTTGAATATCGTTATCATATTATTTTGTAGATGATAATAATAAATTTCTCTTTGTGCATTCGGGAAAATCTTACCACATGCATTCACAATTGACTTGTGTCGGTCCGACACGATCGCTAGAGGACATTCATCTGAAATACAATTTCGTAGCATTCTGAAAAACCACTCCCATGTTAGATCATTTTCTGAATCTAAAATTCCAAAAGCCAATGGATAAATTAAAAAATTTATATCTTGTGCGGCTGTCACTAACAAAATACCGTTGTACTTCTCGGCGAGATGTGGCCTATCTACAGCAACAACACTTCTAAGAAACTTAAATCATGCTATCGAAGCTCTAAATGCTAATAAGACATACTTGAAATTATCTTCCTCCTCAGTTTCAAGTCTGGTAATGTTACCCGGATTGGCTTTCTGAATCATATGCAAATATGAATGTAATTGTTCATTAGGTGTTCCTCTAACCAATTGTAGGGAACATATATCAATGACCTATAGGTTGCATCATATTCTAAATGAATGTTGAACATTCCCTTCACATGTTTTTAAATATGGTTCGTCATTATTTCCATCAACAATTCTAATACGCTCCAAAAACATTCAAGCAATATATTTAGAAGAATATAGTATATGAAAAACCTATTGGCGTCGAAACACGTATGCATCTCACAAAACTTTGTCACCCAAAATGTTTTTGAATTTTTATGCAATGTGGTAGCTCTCAACTTCCACTTACAACCATCCACACAGCATTTTACCACATGCAAAGTTTTAGTTGACTTATATGCGAAGAAAGCAAAATGATTCATTGTTGAATATCTCTGCAACTGTTACACCAACTTATCTTTGCAAAAAAACTTTGGTCGACATATAAATTTTCTACGCGTGACGAAGTAGAGGAATGCCATAGCTCATGCCTTGATTTTGATTTACCATCACTAGCCATTACATGGTCATCACCGTCATCATCATCATCAATGTCATCATCAATATTGTTATTCGTATCATAGTAGTTTTCTTCATCAACATATTCACCACTTATGTCATGTACATCTTTGATTTCATCACCTATTGCATCATCTCTTTCCACATAATGACCATAGGCATCGTCCATGCCATAATCATCCCCTATTGTATCATTCTCTATTTCCTGTTGAGAAAGATACACACAAGCAGAGAATATGAGTTTTACATAACTCGATGATATTACAAACTTGCCTATCATCCATGAGAAAAACATTAGGAGTGTCTTCATGCATCTGACTCAATATTTGAGTTGGTAATTAGTAACTTATCTCTAAGACATCATCTCCATGATCAAACTCAAAACTATTACGCAACATGTCAACAAGTTCGTCATGTGTACAATGATCTTCTATAATATACATTTTTCTCTTAAAAATTTTGTCCACCGCAAAATACCAACATTTTCATGTCACCTACTTTTCTCATATGACATAGATGTTAACCATCACTACCTACGACAAATAGGAATAATAGAAAATTATATCGATCATCAATATGCATTCAAGCAGACTTCCGTGTAATAAAGGTAGTATGCTTTGGTAAGTTCTACTAAAAACAAAGTAGACTTCTGTGAGGTAAGATTTTCTGCGTTACTAAAACTATTCAGAAAGCTAACCACCTACACAAGTCTACTTTGAGTTTACATTTAACAAAGCAAAATGCATATTTCCACTCTGTCTGCTTCGTGTAGTGCAAAACATGAAGCATACATATAAAGGATGTTTGTTTTATTAAACCAATCATAAAGCATACATCCTCTAAAAGTATGCTTGGTAAACGCAACACCCAAAGCAGATTTCCTGCGTGTACGCAGTCTGCTTTTGTTAACTACAGAACTCGAAGCAGACTATCTGTGTTGTCTGCTTCAAAGAAACTATTATAAAAGCAGACAAACTTAAGAAGTCTGCTTTAGTAAATTACACTTATGAAGTATACGTCTTTCCAGTCTACTTTGTTAAATACATCATCCAAAGACACTACATGTGTCGTATGCTTTATTAATTTATCATTGAAGCAGACTATGCACGTAAGTCTGCTTCGTTATGTGTACATATACAGCAGACGGATCAGACTTTTGCTTTAGTAAAAAGCATAAATCAAAGCATATTTCTCCAGAAATCTGCTTTAGTAGTCTAAATATAAAGCACACTACAAGAGTTGTTTGCTTTTTAAAATGTAGCTTATAAAGCAGACTGCAGGGACGTCAGCTTCGCATTTAGTCTATTGAAGCAGATTTTATGGAGACGTATGCTTTGAAATATGGTTTTACTGAAGCAGACGTCTAATCCGTCTTTTTTTATATGTACATCAGAATTCTTCAGTCGTCTTCTTGCCTAAAACGTATAACAGCTTATGAGACGTAACCTTCGAAACCTAAAATTTGAATTTTTACCTTAGATAACTTTAAAGAGCTCATTTCTTCCTTCGAATTGTCTCAATGTCAATGAGAAGAGCCAAATAAGTTAACAAAAAAATTCAATAAGAGAACCATAAAATTTACCCAAAAAATTATTCACGTTTTTCCTCACCCCAAAACTAAAACCAACTAATGGTGGTTGAAGTTTGATGTTAACTTACTAAAAAGTGTTTAATGCATGATTTATGGTGGTTATTATATGTGGAGCAAGCATTAAGAGTAACAAAAATGGTGGTTGAGAAGTTAAGAAGATGATGGTATTTTCGTAAATATGAGAAAATTCAAGGGCATAAAAGATATAAAAAGTTAGTTTTAGGGGTTGAAAATTTTGTGGGTTACTTTTTCTTTTGACTAAATTTTTTAGGTTATTTTAAGTAATTCTCCTTTAAAATATTAATAATAGAATCATTAACGTGACAATGACTCTTCTTTTTTGCATTTTTTCATGTTAAGGTACATAGGCTTCCAACTTAAAACCAATTCACAATGAGTCGATTGACACATGTCTCTAATATATTAATTAAAAATTTTTAAACTTCTAATGTGATATATATATAAAATACATCTCTTCAGATGATAGTTCTCTTGGGAATATATCTCGGTATTTTATGATGGTTCTCTGGCAATAGATTTCAGGATTTTGGAGTTTACATCGATGGACCAAGTTTTGCGTCGAAATAGTTTTATCTTGTTGGACTGTGTGGATCTAGACTCTAATACAATGTTAAGTTACACGAGTTTCTAACTAAAAACCAATTGCAATGAATGGAATGGCCTATGTCCTTTATATATTAATTAGAATCTCTTCAAACTTATGATGTGAGATATTTAACCCTAATACGTCCCCTCGAGATGATAACCCTTTTGACAATAGATCTCGGTATTTTAAGGTATGAATTGATGGCCCAATTTTTGGGTTGGATCTACTGGATCGGGTTAGACTTTGTGCATTAGAGCTCTGAAACTCATGTTAACTCTGAAACCATATCAAGTTACATGAGTTTCCGACTCAAAACCAATTGGCAATGAATATATTTTCTCATATATCTTAGATATTATTTAGAATTCCTTCTTCGATGCTGAGAAAGGATAGATGAATAAATGACATAATATAATTTTTCTTTTACTAACTTTTAACATACCTTCAATTTTTTGTGGCTTTGGTAATCTTTTCTTTGTGTGTTCAGATATTTTAGGTATTTGAACGTGTTTGAGGAAAAATGCAAAGTTTTTATATGATTTCAAGAATACTAGTGATGAAGCACGAAGAGTCTAAGATTGAAAATTTAGATATATCTTTCACCAAAATGGATCGATTGATTCATGGAAGATTTTGACAAATAATTTGACCAAAAGGGTTTGGACAATCAATGGTCTAACTTGAAGTGGTGAAATTTCCATTTTTACTAGTTTTTTCTTTTTGCCTAAGAAAAGCTCAAAACCAATAAATAAACTTTTATGACGATTTTTTTAGATTCTGTTTTCTACATACTTTTGAATTTTTGCTTTGTATGCTTTTGAAGAGGTGAATCTCATACTCGGAAATTTTTATAAAATATTTTAGCACCCCTTTATCTAATTAATTTCATTACGTCCTACATTATTCATGATTTTTTGTTCTTTGATTATGTCAGAGAAGTCTTTTTGTTAGGATTTAGGTTTTCAATGGAAAAGAGATATTGAATGTTTAGGACTTTTAGTTAGTGAATTATAAACGAGAAAATCGTTTAAAAGACCTTCAAAATGATACGTACTAACACTTAAAAAACCTTCATAATGCACATGTAGCATAATAAACCATCACGATTACAAGTTTGTTACATTTAATCTTGAATATGTCTCCCGTGTGTTTTTAATAGAAAGTAAACTCCGCTAATAAAAAAATATTAAAATATTAATAAAATAAATTAAAAATTTATTAAAAATTCAAAAATTAATAAAATGCAAAAAATATTAAAAATATATTAAACGTACTAAATTATAACTTAAAAATTAAATTAAAATATTATAAATTCAAAATATTTATAAAATCAAAAATTAGTTTAAATTGTGGAAAAATAGTTTTTAAAATATTATAAATTAACTTAAAATACTAAAATGTTAAAAAACTAAACTTACAAATTAAAGACTTATTAAGATTAACAAGTATAACAAATTATTATAAAAATATATAACATTTTAAATATGTGAATCTTATATGCACATTTAAATATGTCACGTTTATTATCAATTACTATCAAAATAAATAAATATGAAATATATTTTTTTTATATTTGTCTAACTTAAAGTGAAATCAAGAAAGAATTAGCAAGCGGCTGCATTGGGCCTAGATTGAGTGAATTGGACCTCGATTAGGCTATGGTATATGTGGGAACCATGATTTAAGCCGAGGTCACAGAATGGGATAGTGGTCGAAACCATGGTCGAGGCTGAATCTATTATCAAGATCCTAGTTTATCATGTAAAGCCAACTATCGTAGATTCAGCCTATCAATATCTCTTTTCGATGAGATGAAATCAAATCGGTAACTATCCTAATCATTATCAAAAGATATGGAAGTATCGGTTTAGAAACATATATATAAAGATTATTATAAATCCTAAAGGTGAAACAAGGATTTTATTTAAAGATCACACAACCTAAACCAAAAATATCAAAATTTATTATATTTCAGAATCAAAATTAATTTTTAAAACTAAAGATATTTTTTAATGTATAATATTTTAAATTAGTTTTCAAAATTATTATTATTTGTTTTCTTTATAGGAACTTTAAATCTTATTTAACGTCTAACAATATGGAAATTCAATTATGTTAATCTTCCTTAACGTTTAAATATGGAAATGTATATATGAATAAGGAAATATTTGCCTACAATTATTTTTTACATTAATTTTGGTCAACATATGGAAAATGGAAATTACTAACCAAATAATTAAGGACATAATATTTACTTTGTCTTGCCTACCAAGTTTAATTTAGAAGTATAAATATGGGTGGTTCTCACTTGACTAATGCATATTAAAATTTAGGATTTATCTTACAATTTTGAAAGAAAATCATATCTTCATTATTTATTGATTACGTCGAAGATCTCAAACCATTCATACGAAGTAATTGGAGCGTTAATGTGAAAGCACTTCTTGTTTGACGTCAATCTTCTTCATCCGGTGAAACTCTCAAAACTATTTTGGCTGAACAAAAGGTATTACTTCTTTTTGATATTTATATATATATCTCTATATTGCATTCATTCTTTCAAATCTATAATAAATGAAGAAGTTGGCGTGATGATCTCATATTGATTTATATAATAATAAATTTTTACTCCAATCTTTTCAAATATTAATATAATTATAAAATGACACCGAGACATATTATAATTAATACAATCATAAATTCTCACCGAGACACATAATTCTCACCCAAAATTATGTGTGCTATTTGCTAGACGCTTCTACAGAATTGTAATAATGTGTTGACCGCAATTATGTTTACACAGACTTCGAAATATTTTTCATTTCCCTTATTTTTTTAATTATTAATATTTTGTATACATGTTATAGTTGTTAATAATACAAACATTTAAATATGTCACGTTTAGAGAGTTAATCGATTAGGGTTTTTGAAATTATTATATTTCGTATACTAATTTATTGTAATATCTAAATTAAATAGAGGAAATAAGTAATTATTATCTAATCCAAATGAGAAAATTATTTTTAAGGAATATAAATTTTATAATCACCCAAATCGATTCTATTAATTTATATTCACTTTGTATATATATATATATATATCTACTTTCCTCCCAATTTATATCTATATTTTTTTTTATATTTTATACAATAGTGTTCTTTCTGATTTTTTTGATTATTTAGTTTTAGTTTATATTTCTTATATTATTTTCTTTTATAATGTTATTTATATTGACCGTAAAATACTTTTCCTTTGATTTCAATTACGACCGTAATTTGCAAAATAATGAAATTGAGAAATAAACTCAATAACAACTATATTTTGATTACTATAAAATAATCGAAGACATAGATATTTCGGATATTAAATCTAAAATAACTATTATATCTACGTATATAATTTTATGTTAAGTAGTTTTGGGCACTCAAAATATTATGATTCGTGCCGAGATCGGTTTCTGTTTTTCATGAATTGAAGTTTCGTATCCATACGATTATTTTATCGATTTCGGTTCAGTTTTAGTATCAATTTTTTGGGTCGGATTCGCTTCGATTCTTTGATCCAAGTATTTTATCCACTCCTTCTTACACCCGCAAATTCGCGGGCACCACCTAGTATTATAGTATAGTATACAACCCAACACACACATATATACACATAAATATATATAATATATATTAAATATTTATAACGTTATCAACACGAACATCTCTATACCGAAACGAGGCAAGGTTTAAATTTATAATTACTTAGTTTAAATTTTAAATATATTTTTCGAAAAGACAGACACCGCCTGTTAACCTTTTAGTTTATGTTTATGTTAAAAGAAAGGCACTGTCTGTCACCTTTTTATTATGTTTATGCTAACAAGTTTCGAAAAGACAGACACCATCTGTCACTTTTTTAATTTAAATTATACTAACAAGCTAACCTTTTAAATTTATGTTGCACACAAGATGGCTAGGCCGTCGCGCAAAGCTAAATTTTAGTTTATGTTATTATGTCACATGCACATATATTGCCATTAATTTTATTATATAAATGATATGAAAGGTTATGCCCTTTGAGTAATACAAAAATAATTAGATGCTCCTGAAGAGCTCCTAAATAATTATCGCTCCAAATGAGCGAATTGTTCACAATGATCAAAACTCTCTCAAAAGGAAAAAATTTTCTAGAAGAACAAAAGCTCAGCTCCTGAATAGTTGATATACTCTAAAAAGAGAGAGAAAGAAAGAAGATGCTCTAAGAAAAGCTAAAACGCCCTGAAGAGCGTAAGAGCTAAAACATTCTAAGTGAACATAAGAGCTAAACGCTCTAAAAGAGCGCATGATGATGACATGCATATATAAAGATTAAGGATGGCAGTGACATATATAATAGTAAACCTGAAGTTTACTTATTGCTCAAAGAAATGGAATAATTAGTTATGTCATCCCGATGAAATAAAAAAAATATTAAAGGACATGGAGAATTTATGTTGAAAACCAGAAGTTTTTTAGCTTATGCATGTCTTAAAATTAAAGGAAAGATCATCATGAGTTATTATGGGTAAAGCTCATTAAAATAATGGATGAAGTTTTTTTTTATTCATACCCCCAATTATGACCGATCCAAAAGAGAAAACCGGTTTAAGATGAATTATTGAAAAAATCATCTTGAGAGGATATTAAAAAAATTCCACATCAACAGGATTTGAGACATCACAATTTACCATGAATGGGCAATTAAATTTGTCATCGGTCACAAAGTGGTATTATATTTGAGATAGATGAACATGAAATGTTATCATCTCGAGGGGGAGAATTATTGAATAGTTTGGATCTTTGAATAAAATATATGAAAATCAAATGCCGAAAGCATTTGAAAAAGATAAAAACTGGCAGTTGAGAGATCATGAAATTAATTATTAGAATAATTATGGATTCTCATAAAAAAAGAATTTGAACTCGAAGTTGAAAAAGATAATTCATTCATGAAATATTGTGGATTGACTGCCAGACATAAAGTCAATGTTAAGAAAAAAAGAAAAAGAAAATATCTCACTCCAGCAAAATAATACACCAATAAAATCATATGTAGAATGATCTTTAGATAATAAGTCTATGACACGTAAAGAATGTGATAGACTATTTGGTTCCACATATAAAATCCTCGAAAAAGGAGCAAGTTATTAAAAGGGAAGGATTATATCTTAAAGACCGTTGACATAGTAATAATGAATCAAGCACCTGAATAAATAAAAGATTATGATAAAGAGATCTCGGTTAAACATGTCAAGACAGAAAAGTGGAACCAAAAGAAAAGAAAATTGTCGACAATGAAAATTAAAGGCGCACATTGTGATTAATAAATATGAGGATCGTGATTCTACCTCTTTGGATGATGGTAGAAAATAAAATTTTGGCCAAAAGATAAAAAGAGACAATCAAGTCAATATTAAAGCTCGTTTGAGAAACGAGAAATCTTTGGACCCAAAGTCCAAGTAAATATGTCTGGCAATATATGACTGATTTGGATTGTACCTCTAGTAATTTATAATCCTTGAAGAATTACTGATATCAGAATTATGTTCCCGAAAACACCTATTTGATAAAAAAAAAAGCTCATGAATAGTTATCGCAATAATGAAAATCATGGGATGATATTTTGAAAGACAAATAAAATAGATGTTATTTTAAAAGATCCTAAGGAAGGATTTTACATGATGCTTACATTTTAAGCGTTTCTAAAGAAATACTATTTGGTCTTGAAGCACCAAATGCTTAGAGTTACGTAAGCATTTTATGGAAATATAACTCATATAAAAAGATATGTGTGTATATGACGTGCTTTCTTAAATAAGAAAGAAAGCCAAAAAAGTAAGACTTGATAACTGAGGTGAATTCACTTCACCAGCTTTTAATAATTGTTGTATGTCAATAGGGATTGATGTTGAGCATCCAGCTCCCCATGTTCATACACAAAAGAGCATGGTCGAGTCTTTGATCAAAAGGTTGCAACTACTTGCAAGACCGTTAATATTGAGAACAAAACTCCTAATTTCAATATGGGAACATGCTATTTTTCATGCTACAACATTTGTCTAGATAAGACCAAATGCATATAATTAACAGTCCCCACTACAATTGATATCTGGTAGAGATCCAGATATATCCCATCTCCGTGTTTTTGGATGTGCGGTATATGTTCCTATTGCCCCACCGCAACAAACAAAAATGGGATCACAGAGGAGATTGGAAATTTATGTGGGATACACATCACCAAGTATTATTCGGTATCTTGAACTACACACTGGTGATATGTTTATGGATCGTTTTGCCGATTGCCAATTTTGTGAAGATGAATTTCCAGCATAAAGAGGAGAATCAAAGAGATTCCAAAAGATATAACATGGTCTACGTCATCTTTGGTACAACTAGATCCCCCTACTAATAAACGAGAGCTAGAAGTTCAGAAAATTATACATATGCAGAATATGGCAAATCAGCTACCAGGTGCGTCTACCGATACCAAAAAGGTGACGAAATCATATGTTCCCGCAACAAAATGTTCCATCAAGAATCAATGTTTCTGAAGAACATATAGATGGGAACAAAGTGAATGAACCGAGGGTCACAATTAAAGAGGGGAAGACCTACTGGGTCTAAAGAGATAAGATTCCCCGAAAGAAAAAGAAATTGGGAGAGCAAAATGAAAAGGGCACAAAAGACCCACATAAGGAAACCCTCAAAATATTATAGATGAGTGACACAAAGAAAAATGTCTAAAATACATAAATGAAAAGTTTCCAGAAGAACCATGTAAAATTCGTCAAGAAGACTAAAATGATACAAAAAAGCATGAGATCTCTGTCAATTATGGGTTAGAGAGGAGATAGAGGATATTGATGCAATGTTTTCCTTTTCTGTATCTAAAGAAATTAATGATGAGATTGAGGATCCAGATCCGAAAACTATGTCCATGTGCCAAGAAAGGCTTGATTTGGAGAAATGGCAAATGGCCATGAGAATTGAATTACTCTCCCTCAATAAAAGAAATGTATTTGGACCAGTTGTCATTACACCTGAAGATGTAATGCCAGTTGGATGCAAATGAGTCTTTGTGCGAAAAAGAAATGAGAAAAGCGAAGTCACAAGATATAAATCCCGACTTGTGGCAGAAGATTTTTCTCAAAGACCGGGAATTGATTATAAAGAAATTTATTCCCTGGTTATGGATGCAATCACATTCAGGTACTTGGTGAGTTTAACGGCATCCAACAAATTAGAAATGTACATAATAGATGTTGTGACTGCATATTTATATGGATCACT
Organism: Anastatica hierochuntica; assembly: GCA_900406275.1. Classification (NCBI taxonomy): domain Eukaryota; kingdom Viridiplantae; phylum Streptophyta; class Magnoliopsida; order Brassicales; family Brassicaceae; genus Anastatica; species Anastatica hierochuntica. Next base: position 2,927 of record OVAN01008461.1, on the reverse strand, counting down.
AGAAAGTGATATTTAAATGAAAATCCCCGAGAGATTAAAGATCCCCGAAGGTTCAAAAATGCAAGAAGCATTGTCTAAGGGGATATGTTCGGTCAAGTTACAATGATTACTTTATGGATTGAAACAATCCGGACGCATGTGGTACAATCGCTTAAGCGAGTACTTATTTAAGAAGGGATATGTAAACAATGCAATATGTCATTGCGTCTTTATTAAGAAATCTCTGTCAGGGTTTGTGATTATCGTTGTATATGTTGATGACCTGAACATAATTGGTACTCAAAAGGAGACTGATGATGCACAAACTCATATGAAAGAAGAGTTTGAAAGAAAAGATCTTGGTAAGACAAAGTTTTGTCTTGGGCTAAGATAGAACACCTAAAAGATGGAATATTTTTTCATTAGTCAAACTACACCAAAAGGGTATTAAAGCGCTTCAATATGGATAAAGCGAATTTTTTGAGTACTCCAATGGTCAATAGATCGCTTGATGTTAACAAGGATCCGTTTAGACCCTGTGAAGATAACGAAGAAGTGTTAGGTTCTGAAGTACCTTAAATGAGCGCTATAGGCGGATTAATGTATCTTGCAAATTGAACTCGACCAGATATAGCATTTGCTACGAATCTGTTTATGAGAAAAGCGAAGTCACAAGATATAAATCCCGACTTGTGGCAAAAGGTTTTTCTCAAAGAGCGGGAATTGATCATGAAGAAATTTATTCCCTGGTTATGGATGCAATTACATTCAGATACTTGGTGAGTTTAACGGCATCCAACAAATTAGAAATGTACCTAATGGATGTTGTGACTGCATATTTATATGGATCACTAGAAAGTGATATTTAAATGAAAATCCCCGAGAGATTAAAGATCCCCGAAGGTTAAAAAATGCAAGAAGAATTGTCTAAGGGAATATGTTCGGTCAAGTTACAGCGATTACTTTATGGATTGAAACAATCCGGACGCATGTGGTACAATCGCTTAAGCGAGTAATTATTTAAGAAGGGATATGTAAACAATGCAATATGCCCTTGCGTTTTTATTGAGAAATCTCTGTCAAGGTTTGTGATTATCGTTGTATATGTTGATGACCTGAACATAATTAGTATTCAAAAGGAGACTGATGATGCACAAACTCATATGAAAGAAGAGTTCGAAAGAAAATATCTTGGTAAGACAAAGTTTTGTCTTGGGCTCATATAGAGCACCTAAAAGATGGAATATTTTTGCATTAGTCAAACTACACCAAAAGGGTGTTAAAGCGCTTCAATATGGATAAAGCGAATTGTTTAAGTACCCCAATGGTCAATAGATCGCTTGATGTTAAAAAGGATCTGTTTAGACCCTGTGAAGATAACGAAGAAGTGTTAGGTCCTAAAGTACCTTACATAGAGCGCTATAGGCGGATTAATGTATCTTGCAAATTGAACTCGACCAGATATAGCATTTGCTACGAATCTGTTTGCAAGATATAGATCATCCCCTACGCGTAGACATTGGACAAGAATAAAGCATATATCTCGTTATCTTTAAGGAACCATTGACTTAGGGTTATTTTATGTTAAAAACCCGAAATCTGGTTTAGTTGGTTTTGCAGATGCATGATATTTGTCGGATCCACATAAAGCTCGATCGCAAACCATATATGTTTTTGCTATTGGTGGAACAGCGATCTCCTGGAGATCGCAGAAACAAACTTTAGTTACCACTTCTTCAAACTATGCGGAAATTATTGCGCTACATGAGGCATGCAAAGAATGTATTTGGCTCAGATCCCTGACTCATCATATACAAGAAGCGAGTGGTTTGGTGAGTACCAAAGAGCCAACGGTTTTATTCGAAGATAATACTGCATGTGTCACACAAATCAAAGAAGGTTACATCAAGAGCGACCCAACAAAACATATTCCTCCAAGATTCTTATCATATACCCAAGAGCTTGAGGAAGACCGAGAAGTGGAAGTTCAGTATGTCCATTCAAGTGACAATCCGGCAGACCTATTCACAAAGACGCTTCCAATTACGATGTTCAAAAAACATATTCAGAGTATCGAAATGCGTCAGATCTCTGAGAAAAGAAGGATCCATCATTTTCAAGAGGAGATTGTATCACTGTACTTTTTTCCTCGTCATGGTTTTTATTCCATTGGGTTTTTCTATGACCCAGGTTCTTAACAAGGCAATGGATAATTAAAAGGGAGTGCTAGAAACAAATAGTAATTATCCATTATTTTCTTATTAAGATACACCAATAAGTATTCTTTTATTATTTGGGTTCAAGTCGGTTTGACTTACCGACTTAAAGGTACTATAAATAGATGTATTATGTTCATTTGTATCAAATGAAATTAATTGAAAACTCATCACTCTATTAAGTTCTCTCTTCATTCCCACCAAAAGAAAATATATTATAGTATAGTATACAACTCAAAACACACATATATACACATAAATATATATAACTAGATAAGTACTCGCGTGATACACGAGTAAAAATAAAATATTTAGTGCCTAAAATTAATAACATGCATAATTATAGTTTGTACGTTTAGATTAAATCCTCTTTAAATCATTTGCCGGCTCGTGTAAATAAATTATAGATTAAAATCTACATTTAGTTTGTCATTTATTGTATATTTACCACAAATAAAAAATTTTAGATCGTCTTAGATTACTGAAAAATCATAAATAACAATATTTTTAAATAAGGAGAGTGTCCTTACGTATATTATATATTTCATATTAC